>PVHP010056930.1:0-10304 GCA_004024765.1 Zapus hudsonius
GCCACGCTAAATTATTTTCTCGCTGCCCCTCAGGACAGATATTCTAGATGTCCAAAGGCTTCTGAGGGTTTCTTTACTATAGTTTGAAAGCAATTACATCAATTACTTTCACAATATTTTACAAAGACTACATATCAGACCTCCTAGTAGCTTGGAACTGAAAATTATCAGAGCCCACCCTACACAGAGTAAGTCAGAATATGGTGATGAACGTCAACAATATGTTTTAATGGCTTCTAATGTACAGGAAAGACTGACAACCACTGGTTTATATGTATTTTATCAAGTTCATGTTCCTGTACCCATTCTTCCTCTATCTATAGTGAGAGCCTTTGCTATCTTTGCTATGTAGTTGAGAAACCCAAGAGTGTCAAAGAAAATTATAATGTTATGGTCTTCTCTCTTTAAGTTGGGATGGCCAGTGCAACCCATCTTCTCTGTGTAGTTCTGATATCCAGTGCTGAACCTATTTTAAAATGAGAGTTAGCAACTATGTAAGGAAATGGAGAAATCCTTGGTCTATGAAAAATTCCAGTGTTTATATGATTTTAAAACATTAATATCAACGGAGACCTTGAGTACATCTTGTGGGTCTTCAAGGCATGAAGGCGTGCCACCAGAAAGCAAGCTCTCTGCTCCCCATCTAGGGACAGCCAAGTGCTGCTCTGCTACTTATGAATGAAACAGTCCCCCACGCTTCCACCTGCTCTCCTCCTTCCTTTTCCTCTTCCCTCTTAATGGGCTCAGCTATGTAAGGCATTATAACAATGTATGATGGCTCTGTTTCTGTGAATTTCATTCTCGAAGTATCCTGGACATAAGAAATACTTTTGCTGTTCCTTATAAGACATGTGTGAGACCGAGTTCAAAGATAAGGGTATCTCTCCTCCCCCATAAGAAAAATGGCTTATTTGTTCGGATCTCCTGAACTTCTGGAGCGCAGGCACTGCAGCCAGTATAAAGAGCATCGTGTACAGTCAGAGGGAAATTTGGCACCCAAGGAAATGAAAAAAATATTAGAACTGTTATTATCTGTACTTACAATAGGTGCACCGCATGGAAGATAAGAGCATACAAGGTTCTTTTTTTAATTTATCATGTGTTACATCTCCTGAAGAAAACCAGAGTGTAGATGACCGAGGCTTGTTCTAATAATGAAATGTTGCTTGAAATGAAACTCTTGACCCACCAATCATTGTCTGTTACCAAAGCATTTTTATACAAAATATGCTTACAGGACGTGTTAATGAATGTTTTGCACTCAGTCATCTACTTTTATATTCTTTGCTAAGAGGTCCTTCAGGGGCCACCAAGAAAAATAAATAAATAAAAGCTTTCCTAGGAAGCACAAAGTACTCCCTGTCATGTTATTAGCATAAGATCTTCCTAAAAAGGCCAGGAGTAAAAACTGACGTTGAATAGGAACAAAAAAGACTTTCATAAGAAATGTGATTGCTAATTTTCAACACTGGAGTTGAAGTTCTGGGGAAGAGCTCTAATAGAACAGCCTGACAGTTCCAAAAACAAACCTATAAATACTAACTTGATAGAAATTGAGCACAGCATGTCCAAGGCCATGGCCTTGACTTTGATGCCGGTTCTGGGAGACATGTCTAAGGAAGGAGGGAGTGATGCTGAGAGACATCCGCATGTGCTGGTGGGTTGTAATTCCTCGAAACAGGCACAGGTGCCCCTTCCTCTTTAAACTCACTCACGACACCTAAACTTTCCTACCATAATTTGAAGTGATATTGTACTCTCCTAGAGTAGAATAAAATTATTTTTTTAGCACTATGATCCTTTTCTCTTTTTTTGCTTTTTAAATTTTAATTTTTTTGGGGGGGGTGGGTTGGAGTTAGGATCTTCTTATAGCCCAGGCTGACCTGGAATTCACTATGTAGTCTCAGTGTGGCCTTGAACTCACAGCAATCCTAGTCAGGGCATTAATAGCAGCAGGGAGGTCCTAGCTTTACCAAATCATGTTCTCGGTGAAGACAAGGCCCATGTCTACTTCATTCATTCCCACATTTAGCACTCTCAGAAAAATGCCTGACTTAGCTTACTTGCTAGTTGAATGGAATATGCAGCATGCAGAGTGTGAAGAAATACCTTCGGAACTTGAAAAAGGAGGTCAAGGTGTCCTACCGACTTTGATGAGGTGGTTTCACATCATCCTTTCTGGTTGGCTATTCCCAATCAATTCTTAAAATGGAAATAAGGATTGATAGGAAAATCACAGAATCACACAGGGCATGCACATACGTGCACACACATAACCTACTACACGCATCTGCACACACACATAATCCACAATACCACATATACTTTGCAGGTACACAAACACACAAATAAAAAAAGTCATTGCATATATTAAACAATGCTTCTGGAATCATCTATGGTGAAGGGCAGATTTTGTTGTTAGAGTTTTTGCACCCTTTTGTAGCCAGAATAAATAAAAGAGAAAAAAGATAATGTAAAAATGTCAAGGCCATTGTTATTTTACTAGACGTTGACTCCTGTAAACCTAAACTTACCTTGTAAACCTACTATGAGTGTCTAGCTGCACCATCTCCACTTACCTTTATATCTTGTTGAGACCAGTCATAATCATCTCATAGATAGCAGCAGTCTGCAAACCATGCTTTGATGTTTGTATGTGTAATGTAAGGGATGCTGTAAGTTTCCTCCTATCAGAGAGATGAGTTCTGAAACCCTCTCAAAGTAAGCTTGTGGAACAGAAAACTGGAGGCAGAACAAGGTGATGCATAGCTGTGAATGACAATCTCACATTCTGAAATATAGCAAGAATTTAAAAAGCAAGCATCAGGCTCTTGCCTGCAAAACCTAACAACCTGAGTTCGATTCCCCAGTGCCCACAGGAAGCCAGATGCACAAAGTGGCACATGCATCTGGAGTTGATATGCAGTGGCTGAAGACCCCGGTGTGCCCATTCTCCCCCCTTGTCTCTCTGTCTCTCTTTCTCACTCTCTGCTGGCAAATAAATAAGCAAAAAATATTTTAGAAAGCAAACATATATCAAAGCCTTTACGTGGTAAATAATATCCAATACATTTCTGACAAAAATGATTAGTAACAAAGCCAATTAACTATGCCTGTATCTCACCTAATACACACTAAGTGCAATGTGATTAGAGTAAAAAACACACACACAAACAACAACAATAACAAAACCTAACACTACAATGAACAAAAGTCTTCTTCACTGTTTTCCTTTACTTTTTTTGTGAGTCCTACAAAGCTGTATGCTTTGACTTCTTAGTCATACTGCCTTGTTTCCCTCCCTACTTTATCAATTACATCTGTTTTTCTCTCTTTTCTTCACTAAGGATGTGTGTGGTATGCTTTGTGGGTGTGCATGCATGTGTGTGTACATATGGAGGCCAGCAGAGGCCACGTGTCTCCTTCAATTACCTTCCTCTTAGACAGGCTCTCTCTTTCCCTGCAAATTTGCGGTCTTTGCCTGCTGAGTTTTGAGCTGATAGGTGGCTGCTATCTCACGCTGCACTGAATTGAGTGCCAGGGATGTGAATTCTAGTCCACGTGCTTGAATGCAAAGCTCTTTATGGACGGAGCCATCTTCCAAGCCATAGGACATTGCTTCTCCTTACTTGTATTTTAATTATCTTTATTCATCATAATTACCTCTTCTTCCTCCTCCTCCTCCTCTTCTTAATTTTTTGACACTCTAGGATCATTTCCTAAGAGTTAAAGAAAAAAAAAAAACCACAAAGCAGACACAAATCTTGGCAGCTGACAGAAAGAGGGGGATAAGGAAGACAGGAAGTCACCGCTTTTGAGTAAGGCAATGCAAGCAACCCCCGAGGTGGGGGAGCGAGCTACAGAGGAAACACTGAGAAACCTCAGAAGATTGGTGAAAACTTGCTATTTGGTATCCAAAATAATAGGAAGAGAAGGAAAAGTTACATTTTTGAGTTTGAGCTCAGAAAACTAAATAGGTTTAGGAGTAAAGATCTAGAATGGATTACCGAGTATAAACATAGACATTTAGAAGACATTTTGAGAGGTGTATCTTCCCCTTTCAGTGAAATAACAGTGGAAGCTTCCCTCTAGGGTTGATGACCTCCCAAGCCACAGGTTTCCGATTTGGTTCTCAGTACCAAGCATGAATTCCCTCGTATCCAATCCGAGAGCAGTTGATTGCCTACATAGCCAGAGTGCCACTATTACACGGGTGTGTACCTCTTGTGTGGCTCCTTGATTTTGTATCTTGCAAGATCCAATGCTTGTTCATGCTGTTGATGACCTTGAATAGCACATTCCAGAACTAGGAGAGCTAGCCAGCAGACAGCTGGCTTTCTTCACATTTCTGCCCTTATCTCTTAACACTCCTCTGAACTCAGCCTGTGCTGTCTTTCAGCAATAGGGTCATACCATTAAGTTCTTGTGGGTATCCAAGTACTTTGGAAATTGTATTGTTCAGGGTCTTTAGGGGACCCTCTGAACAATAGCTCACTGTGTGTGGTAATCCAATGCCAGCACTAGGGTTTACCAGCAACAGTTTATGGTTTTAGGGTAAAGATTTTTCCATATCAGCAGGATGCTTCTGCCAAAACTTACCTCCCTTTAATGAGTGAACCAAGAGGAAGGTTTCTGTGGTACTGGCTCATGGCCTCATGAGTTCTATGTATTTACTCCTCTACTCCCTCCCTTACCCCAGTCATATCCAGACCCTTCCATGCTACACATTCTGTCACCTCATTGCCTGTCTATTATCCCCTCCTCTCATGCCTCTGTGCTTCTCCTCTCTCAGGCCTCATTCTCATTTCCTTATCAGCACTATGAATGCATACTAAAACTCACAAACAAATCTAATTATTCCATGTTATGATCCACATAAGAGAGAGAACATGTAATATTTGGCTTTTGGAGTCTGGGTAATCTCATTTAATATGATTCTTTTCCAGGTTCATCAATTTTCCTGCAAATGTAATAATTCCTTACAGCTGAATAGAATTCCATTGTGTATATGTACCACGTCTTTCTTATCCTTTCATGAGTTGATGGGAATCTGGGCTGGAACAATCATTTAAACACATTCATTTGTTTGTGGGGGACAGCTGGATCAAACCATGCCAAGGTAGGTGATACTTTTGTTGCGTTCTTGAATTGGAAGAATTTTATTGAGATTTTTTGTGTCTAAGTTCATTAGGCTTATTAGTTTATTATTTTCTTTTCTTGTGTCTCTGATTTTGGTATTAGTGTAATGTTGGCTTTATAGCTGTAGACAGGGAACCTTCCCTCCTTTTAAATTTCATGAAATAACTTGAAGAGTAATTGTTTAGTTCTTCTAGAAAGGTTTGTCAACATTCATCTGTTGTGTTGTTTAGGTCCATCATTTGTCTATTTATTGAATGTTTATATGATCTGACTTGTCAATAGATGGGTATTAAGTTGCCCTCTCTTCTTACGCTGGCATTCATTTCTGATTTAGTATCTAGTAGATTTTGCTTGATAAAATTTGGTGCATATGTTTATGATCATAATGTCTTCTAGTTGAATCGCACCCTTGATGAGTATAAAGCGGCCTTCTTTATCTCTTTGGATCACTTTTGGTTTAAAGTCTATTTTGTCAGACTTTACTATAACCCCACATGCTTGTTTTATGCTTGCATTTGCTTGGAATAGCCTTTATCCATTCTCTCACCCTAAGGTGGTGTCTGTCTTTAATAGTAATGTGGGTTTCTTGAGGACATTAAACGGAGGGACCCAGATTTCTTATCCAGCCTGTTAACCTGTGTCTTGGGAATGGTGAGTTGAGTCTATTGGCTTTCAGAATTATAATTGAGTAGTGTGAGTTAATCACTGTCAAGTTGAAGACTTTGTGTTTTCTTGACCTTAATTTGCTTTCACATCTGTTCTATTTTGAGTATTGATTTTTCCCTGCTGCAGTCTCTTACGTTTATCCTTCTCTTCAATGTGAAGTATTCTGTCCAGTGTTCTAGGTAGGGCTGCTGTAGTGCTCATACACTCACAAGGTTGTCTTTTATCATGGGAAGTTTTTTCTTTCACCTTCTATTATGGAGTCTATTTTTGCTGGGTTGTCAGCCATGTCCTTTTGAGATATGAAATACTCCATTCTAAGCCTTCCTGGCTTTTAAGAGATTTCTTTCAAAAATCAGATGCAATTTTGATGGGTTTAACCTTTATAAGTGAAATTGTTTTCTCCCGGGCACCTTTTTATTGAATTACATTTTCATTTCTTATTTTGACTTTCTTATTGTCTCCTGGAATTTGTTTCTGCTTTGGATCATATCCTCCTTGATTTCATTCCACTGTCTGTTGAATTCTTTTTGGTGTTGTTATCAGACATGTCATCTAGTCACCTATTGAGTTATTTTTAATTCTCTTCCATTTTATTCTGCCATTTGTTCATGTCTTCATTAATTTTGATGAATATGCTTATATAATTGCATTTTGGAATTCTGTGTCTGAAGTTTTAATAATCTCTGCATTTTTGACATCAGTGCTTTAATTATAATGTGACATGGGAAATTTATTCTCTGGTCCTGTCTAATTGGCGTTCTGTGTTCCTTCTGTAACTTTCTTTTGTAATATTTGATAACTTTTCTTCTGTAATCTTATCAAATATATTATCTATGTCCTAGGCCTATAGCTAGCTGAATTTCTCATATGACAATAATAGTCTTTTTAAGGTATCCCTTTTCTCTCATGAAATTCTCATTGATTTTGGCACTCTGGCATACTTCCTCTTTCTTTTTTTAAAAAAAAATTATTTTTATTTATTTATTTGCAATCAGAGAGAGACAAAGAGAGAATTGGCATGCCAGGGCCCCCAGCCACTGCAAGGCAACTCCATATTCTTGTGCTACTTTGTTCATCTGGCTTTTCGTGGATAGTGGGGAATCAAACTCAGGAATTTATGTTTTGCAAGCAAGTGCCTTAACCACTGAGCAATCTCTCAAGCCTCATAGTTCCTCCTTCTTGACATCAAGCCCTGGCAGTCTATCCTCCACATGAGCTATTCTGTTGGTAACACTTCTTTAGGATCATTTTAAATAAGTTACTTCATTTTTTTACAGTGGGTATGTGTTCAGCATTTCCATCTCTTTCTCTTTTATTTTGATGAAAGGGAAAGGATTGCTATAGTTTACAGAATCGAGGGGAGCCTGAGCAGAGGCCTCATGGGCACCTTTTTATTGAGTTACATTTTCATTTCTTATTTTGACTTTCTTATTGTCTCCTGGAATTTGTTTCTGCTTTGGATCATATCCTCCTTGATTTCATTCCACTGTTTGTTGTTGTTATCAGACATATTATCTAGTCATCTATTGAGTTCTTTTTGATTCTCTTCCATTTTATTCAGTCATCTGTTCATGTCTTGACTAAGTTTGATGAAATGCTTATTATAATTGCATTTTGAAATTCTGTGACTGAAGTTTCCTTCTTCTAAGTAGTTTTCAGTGGAGGCTTCTGCACTGGGACTAGGCATTCCTGGTGTGGGTATCTTGCTTTGTTTCGTAGTCAGCCACACGCCGCTGGGATAAATCTTCAAACCAGGCACAATTTGGGGGAGGAAAGTATTTATTGAAACTACAGATTGAGGGGAAGTTCTGTAATAGTGAAAGAGGCTGACCCTCTTTCATAGGTCCAAGCAGAGAGAAAAACCCATCACAAACACCACACACACAGAACAGGAAACAGGCAGGAGTGGAGCCAAAGAGAATTTCTTTCCCTTTATATAGCCTTCAGGTGGGGTCTTATAACCCTTCCCCAGACTTAATGACCTCCTGGAATTTCCTTCCTGCACTGCCCACACAGGAAAGGATGTTTCCTTCCAGCTTCTTTGGGCTTCTTTATATCCTGCCCCTTGCTGAGAGGCTGCCTTCCTGTAAACATCCTCAGAGACCCACCCAAGATAATTAAAAAGGTCAAGTTGACAACAAAACCTAACCATCACACCTTGGTTTCTTGTGTTATTTTGTGCTTATGATTGTTCATGTGGAGATAGTCATTTTTTCTTGCTGAGAATGCAGCGTCAGTGGCTCTTGTGGAGCCTGTGCTCAGCAGCCTGATTAGCATTCATCCAGGTAGGTTCATCTGTAGGTCTGCACTAGACACACTGGAGTCTGAGTAGACTCCTTGTTACTGAAGTCTGCCCACTGGTCTGGGTTGGAGAGTGCCACCAGCTCAAGGGTGGTGACTCAGGCAGGTGCAGGCACGCAAATTGGGAAGTGAGGTTAGTGCCAAATGTGCCTGACCCCCAATCCAAGCATGCAACCGGTCATAACTCAAGAGATTGAATGGGGTATGAGGAGAGCACTCATTTAGAACCTGGAGAGCTCACTTAGTGCCTAGTGCTAGAGAATACAATCAACTGGGGTGTCCCCACTCAGGGTGGCTCAGGAATGCAGGGAATGAGTTTAGAGCCAAATTGGCCTGCTCTCCAATCCAGGCAGGGGTTATGTCCAAGAGACTGAATTGGAATGGAGAAGAGGACTATTTACCTGACCTTGGGCAGCCTACTCAGTACCAGGGGCTGAGAAGTGTGGTCAGCTTCTTTTCTATTCACCTGAAACATCTTCTTAACTTAGATATTATTTTTAAAACATACAAGTTTTTATAAATTACTTTTATCATTCTTAAGATAGTCTTAAATTTAAGTACAACAATTTTTCTTATGTAGTATTTGTAACACTATTGCCTAAGATTTGTTCTCTAATGTTCAAAAATCAGTTTTTAAATATCACATATTTTTCCCTGTGGGAAATGTAAAGTTATCTTTATTAAGGTTTCATCATTTTTTCAAATACTTATAAATTGAATTATGTCACAGTCAGCCATAGGCCGCAGGGATGAATCTTCAAACCAGGCACAATTTATGGGAGGAAATGATTTATTCAAGCTACAGATCCAGGGGAAGTCCCATAAAAATGAAAGAGGCTGATCCTCTTTCACAGGTCCAAGCAGAGAGAAAATCCCATCACCAACACCACACACAACAGCAAACAGGCAGGAGGGCCAAGGAGATAATTTCTTCCCTTTTATATAGGCTGGGTCTTACAACCCTTCCACAGACTTAATGGCTTCCTGAGTCTCTATTTCTTTTCTGCATTGCCCACATAGGAAAGGATGTTTAGTTTTAGCTTCTTCGAACTTCTTTACATCCTGCCTCTGCCTTCTTGTAAACATCCTGAGAGACCCACCCAAGATTACTTGAAAGGTCAAGTTGACATCAAAATTTAACCATCCCAAATTAACACAATTACCAAACACAAAACTAGCTGGAATACCTAACGGAACTTTTCCTCAAAAATTCCGTCCTCCCTTGAATTAGATATTAGAAAGGTGGCAATAGTGAAAGGCCAAATACTAGCAAATGAACACACCAATGAATGTTCTAAAAACAAACAAAAATATAACAAATATTCTGTAAATAAAAACTAAATCCCTTATTGTAAGATTTTAATTACAAGCCCCAAATTAGCCAATGGACCATTTTTTATTGGGGTTCTATGGCAATACTGTATTGCTGCTTTTAATTTTAATGCTTAGCTTTGGAAATTTTATTAATCTAATATTTTTAGCACTTGGATATTTTACTGATATAGTTTTGTTAAATACAATGATATAGCATAGAACATTTGTTTCTCAGGTTTAACAAATTTTGAATTTTCCTAGTTCCACTATAAATTGTGCATTACTTAAAACTGGATTCTTTGGTTTCAAAATACCTTTATATCGAACATTTTCTTTCAAGTTGTAATTTTACTCAGTTGTGATCAGTGAACATGGTGGGCTCTATGACACTAATTTTTAATATAAATTTTTAAGATTTCTTTGGTGTTTTCTTATGGTTTTATAAATATGTGATACAATTTTTATATTTGTTCTTTTTATGACTATGTTTCTCAGGTCCTGCATAAATCTTCTACTTTATAATTTTCCCAACAAAATTAAATTTTATTTGATATTTGTTCAAGATAATGAACTTTAGATATTATTTTTATAAACTCTGATTTCTATTGCACTATTTAATGCCTAAAATCCATTTAAAATCTAATTATATAATTTTTGGTTGCTAATAGATATATAAATTTTATTTGGCAAAATATGACTCTTTCTTTGAATTTTCCTTTTTCCTAAACAAGACAAAAAGAGCTTGAGGCAGGTCAGAATTTATACTGATTCTTCAAAATCAAAGGATAATTAGGGACAAGGAGAGTAGAAAATTCGGTTTTCCCAGCAGCCTGACCTGGAGTTGGAGTTTGGAGTGAAGCTGTTCTGTGTGCACATGACAGAGG
>PVHP010056953.1:0-11314 GCA_004024765.1 Zapus hudsonius
ACATAAATGCAAATCAGTATTATATCACTAGAATGTAAATGCACTATCTGTGGTAAGTAACCTTGTAGAAATTGATGGCAGAGCATACATTATAAAAGAAATTAAAATACTTCACTATAAAAAGTAGCTAAGTACAAAATAGCCAGTAAAACTTGAAGAGAGGTTTGTATACTCTTTGATAATTGTAACTTTATCACAAATAGGTAAAATAACAAAGCAATCCAAGTGTATACCAACAAAGGAGTAGATAAGCAAGCTGTAGTGTGTGTATGCAATGAAAAAAAACTATTTAGTCTTAAAAATGAAAATAAGGTGACAGCTTGGGAGTATAAAGGATTAGAAGCCTCAGTAATAAAACCCAGGGAAAGAAAAGAGGCAAGATAATACAGAGCATCTTCCTTTCTTGCAAGAGAGAATATCTGTAAGTGAATTCACTAAGTCAGATGGAATCTCCATTGAGATGCAAGAAAAATGCTACTAACCTAGCTGGAACCAAGCAGACTAGCCACCAAGGAGAGCTTCTCATCACCCAAAACCAGCACTGATGGAGGGTAGGGAAGAGATCAGTGCAAACTGCTGGGAAGTGTGTCTCTCTACACACGTACCAGCCCTTTCAAAATTTCAAATATCCTGAGGCAAGAGACAGAGGAGACCATCTGAACTCCATGGGAACACCACTAGACAGCATTCCACAACCTTTCCTCCCCAGGACTGGAAACATGGAGACTGAAGAAAGCCAAGGGCTTCCACTCCCTTCACACAAAGAGCCCTGATCTGATCTGAGCTGAACCATGCTGAGAATGCAAGAAGGGAATCATCCTCCCAAATGAGCACATTACAAAGGCCAAAGGGTAACTGGTCTGGTTTCTCTGGAGCAATAAGTATCCCAAATCTTGCTCTTTTTGTTTTTAATTTTCATTTATTTATTTGTGAGGAGACACAGAAAGAGAATAAGAGTAGCATCACACCAGAGCCTCCCGGCTACAAACTCCAAAAATATGTGCTAATTTGTGTATCTTGCTGTGTACTGGGGAATTGAACTTCAGGCCAACAGCCTTTGCAAGAAAGCACCTTTAACCACTGAGCCATCTCCAAGGTCCCCAAATGTGGTTTTGTAAGCTTGAGCTGGGAGTGCAAATCACACCTCCCATAAGAAGGTAGGTTGCTAAAGGAAATATCACAGAGAGGGAAAGAATTCTATGTCTGACTCACTTAGAAATACTGACTAGTGTAATCATTTTATTTTTAAATATCAGGCATATTTATATTCATTTTTTGCAAAAATTATAAAGTGAGTGATTTATTCAGCTTTTAAAAATTAATATCTTTATTATGAATAAGTATATACATTATATGAGCAACTCTGAAGGTGTCCCGTTTCCCTCCTTTCTGTCCCCTACCTTTGTTTTTATGTATTTAGGATTAACTATTACTATTTCAACAATTTTTATCTTTTAATGACTAGTTTTTAATTTCCCTTCTTGCATATGCATTTCATAATGTCCTTCTGTTTGTACATTTCTCACTTGGTTGGATTTTAGGATGATTTTGCATGTTTCTCTACCCAATCTACTATTGTGATTTATTTACGACTACATACGACTTCCTCTCTTATTCCAGCCTCTTCACGTTCTCTCCTTCCTAGACCCTCCTCTTTATGTATTCTCCATAACAACTTTCCATAGCCTTAGTAATGTCAAAATATGAGAACCCAAACACTATCCCAACTTTCTTCTCCCAAGAAATTTTCTTACCTCTGGCACTTTCAAAGTTAACACATTTCCCTATTATAAACCACCTGCTTTTTTCATATTATTAATCCACAAGGCCATTGCTCACTTTATCATCAATGGGGTAGGGTGTTATGGATAGGACATGAGGCAGCCAGGTTCCCCCACCCCTTTGTGTATTCTTGCTGGGGGGGGGGGCGATGTCTCTGGATATTCTCCCTGACTATGGCTCTTACAGAGAGTGGAAAGATTTAAATGGGAATTGGTTGAGAGATACAGGAAAGGAGGGGGTTGGGGAAAGGTACTAAAGACTTATGAAAAATCACTTTGTTATCTGATAAAAAGAGAGAGGAAGGGGAACAAAATAATTTGTTTGAAAAACACCATAAGGAAACCTAACTTGGTATGCTTATAAAATTTTTCATAAAATCATATATTTACATATATTATTATATATTGCTATATTAACAGTAATATATTAATATTACATTAATAATATATTATATAATATATGTATATTATATATATAGAGAGAGTTTCAATAGAGGTACCCTGCATGAATGGATAATGCTGTTCCCAGAAGCTATAGGTTTCACAGAAACTCCCAGTGCCAGAGGTAGGATGCCTCCCAGTTGTTGGTCAGGGAGGTCCGTGAGTCTCCTAAAACAATACAGTGCTCCTAGCTGCCTGGCTGTACTAGAGGGTGAGACCCTACTGCTGAAGACACCACATGCTTTTGGTTGCCAGTCACTGAGAAATCAAGCTAGAACTGCTGCTGGCTAGCTTCCATAGTGCTGGAAGGTACTATGAATGCTGCTGGGGGAGAAAAGTCATCAAAAGTCTTTCCCAGTGGTGGATCCTGGATGGTACATAACCAATCAGCAAGATTTGATGTGACTACAATAGTGACATGACAGTTATGGGTGCAACAAACTGCTTTCTGATTGGATTAGAGGCCTGCTCCAGAGGAGGAAATTCATCCCTGACACTCGAGTCCTAGTCAAAAGCCTGTGGTGGGAGAGATCATAAGTCCTCAAAGGGAAGCTAATACTGTTGCTTGGCTAATAGATGTTGTACCCATCACATTGTGCTCTAAATGTTTATGTTCATGCCCATGGATTAGTGTTCCTTTCAGCTTTAGTGAGAAAAACTTCTTTTTATAGTAGGCAATGAAAACTGGGGAGACTGAAAACTTGTCAAACTAATGGCTGTTGAGTGCTCAGCACTATGTAAGACATCTATGTCACCTCCTCTCACACTCAAAGAACATTGTGGAAGAGGGAGTAATACGAGTGGAGGAGCCAGAGGATGGGGAGGAGTGCTGTGGAATGCTGTCTTCCAGACATGACGTGCCTGTTACATTCATGACTTTAGGGACTGTTGTCTACACAATACTTTATAATATTGGGCCCACCAATATTCTGTCATGGATGGTGGAGAAGGACATCAGGTCCCCTATGTTTCCCTGAGGAGTCATTATCAGTTAGTGGTTGTTAAGGGATGAGGAGACATTTTCTGTAGTGGAATAGTCACTGGTAATTTGCACAATTTCTGGCCAATAGCCCATCAACCATGCTCATGTAAGCAACCAAATTAAATTCAGCCATCCACACATGTACATACAGACAGCCATCAGAGTAGAAGAGGGAGAGTCGGGAAGAAGAAAGGATTCATGGAAAGGGAAAGGAGAGGAGAGAAATAATTTAAAATGGCAAATGTTTAATATGAATGACCTTTTAGGATATTATTTTAGGTGAAAGACAGTAGATACCATATCTATTTTATAGGAACCAAAAACTATCAAAATTATAGAGATGCAAAGTAGAATGGTGGTTGCACAGAGCCCGGAGGTACAGGAGAATGGGACAGAACTGCTTCATTGTCATAGAACTTCAGTTTTAGAGGTGAAAGGGGTTTCTGAAGCTTATGGTGAAAATGACTGCAAAACCCATCAGTTCAATGTACACTCAAACATTGTTAAGATGGTAAGTTTTATCATCATAAAACTGAAGAAAAATAAACAGACTCCTTCAAGAACTTTAAACATCAACAATTTTTCTGTGAGACTATCTGACTAATTAGCCTCTGAATTTGAGCAGAAATAACAACTTGAGACACAAGTTCAAGTCTGTATCATGTTAATTTTCATATGAAGGTGTATCAAAAGTGGAATCTAAAAAGCAGTTTAAAACAACTTCATATTAGGTTATATTTGAAGGTAAAATCATATTTCTATTATGCAAAATATTAATTAACATTGCCATTTTATTCCCTTTAGACAAAGCATAAGAGAAAAAACGCAAGTACGTGGAAGTGGTGTGTGTGTGTGTGTGTGTGTGTGTGTGTGTGTGTGTGTGTGTGTGTTGAGAGCAGTTTGTTTTAAATCTGAGCCCAATCAAGGAGAAAAAAACAAGAACACCCTCGAAACCACATAGCATAGACTCACAATATACTTCTATTTTTTTCTTTCTGTTTTTCCAACTGGTTTCATATGCACAGTTTACAAAAAAAGATAAACAAAAACTGAGAACACATACAGAAAAATGTTTTATACTTCTTCAGCATATGTTTGCCTTTAAATACTCACATTATTCAACTTATTTCTAAATAGAATCAAAATGAAATCATTTGGAAAGCAAAGCTATTTTGGAGACAAAGATTCAATAATAGAGGTAATGAGTGTTTCCTGGGTCTTCTTTATTTTCCTTATGTACATTTTCTACCCAAATGATTTCACAAGAAATAATCATCACTCAAACTAGTTAGGTTCCTTAGAGTAGGAAGTTACTGAAGATACAGAGATCTCCCATGTTCACTTTAACCTTTGAGTTATGAAATTCTTGGTTTTCACTTCTTGAATTTCTAATTAGAATTTGTACTGTAAACTGTGAGTTTATCAGAATGGCATAAAGCTATACAATGCAAGTAAATGAGAATGGAAGGTTTGGTCTTTCACAATGAAGAAGAGAGATAATGACACTCAAATGGAAAGTAACCAAATCTATGGTAGTGCATTTATATAGAAACATTTCCTGAAAGTTGAAAACTGTCTAATGAACTGTGAAAGTAATACACTTAACCCAAGTTGGTCTTATTATTTGACTTATTTACTTACTTGAGAAATTCAGTAAGTAAATATAATAATTTTATCCATACACCCAAAATCCATTTCATGGGAACACAGAGATGCTTTGGAAACTAAAGGCACTTGCTTGCAAAATCCATTCAATGAATGCCTGCTATAGGGCCAAACACTACACTTCTCCTTCAAGGAGTGCAGGAGTGAGAGAAAGCTAGGTAGAAAAACCTACATGGTAAGTGCTCTGAGAGTTCCATGTCCTGGCATCAGCTAGGAGCACTCAGGACAGGCATTTGATCTTGTTTGGAGTAAGATTAAAAAGGTGCAACTAAACTATTCTCAGCCTAGGTTACCTGAGATCCCCAAAACAACGAAGGTTATCGCCAAGGCTCTTGATTGCCCCCAGATCTACATGGTAAGACCCAATTCCTGAAGATATCACATGCTTCAGTTACAGGACACTCAAGAGCCTTGGATATAACCTTTATTGTTTTGGGGACTTCAGGAACCTCCCTGACTACCAGCTCACTGGGATTTGAGGTTAGCTCAATCCTAGCATTGAAATTTTTCTGTAATCCATGGCTTCTGGTTGCAGCATTTATACCCCCATAGGGTACTTTTGTCCAAACTCTCTCTGATATGTATTTTTAGTCTATATACACATATAAGATGATGTCTGTCTCGTATGGCTTATTCATATCATCTTTAGTTTTGATTAACCCTCCGCCCATACCGTCCTCTCCTCCATCCACCTCCTCTAAGCCCACTTAGACCATTCCATCCCAGGAGTCCACCACTCTATGTCCTTATCTACTATCCCCTTCTCTTAAGCTTTTCTCTCTCCCTTATGGCCCCCCTTTAGCTTCCTGGTCTCTGCTGCTGACTCTTCCTCCACCTGACATACAAATGGGAACATCTGAAGCTAAGATCTACATGTGAGAGAACCTGCTCAGCCAGCATTTTGATGTGGGTTCTGAGAATCAGACTCAGGTCCTCAAGCTTGGCAGGCAGGCACTGTGTCCACTGAGCTATTGCCATAACTATGTAGGGGTTTTATACTAATTTCTTTTTTCTTTTAATATGGAATTGGCAAGATTCTGGAAGAGATGAGAAATGTTGCGGGTGGGTGTTTTCTTCTTTTAAATAAAATGTGTTACAGCTGCTCTTTAATGGGAGGAGGGACATTGAGATAATATCTTGCTATGTAGCCCTGGCTACCCTTAAACTTACAATCCTCCGGCCTTATTCTAAATACTCGGATGACAGACATGTAATCAACACATCCAGTCAACTCCTCATAATTTTAAAACTTTTAATTTGGGACATGGTGATAAATAAATCAGTAATTCATAAATTAATAAAAACTTCATTAAATGTAAAAAAAAAAAAGGTTACCTGAGTGATAAAGCTTTATTTTAGCACAGGAGAAAGAAGGAAGCCCGCCAGGAAATGAGAAGTGTGGACAAATTTGAGCACTATTACTAAGTAAAATTGAGCTTCTAGATCAGACACGGAGGATGAGGAAGACAAATGCCCTCTCTTACTTGCAGTAGAACATTGAAGAGAGAGTGCCAAAAGGCTTTCGAAATGCAAGCGCAGCTGGGTATGGTGGTATACACCTGTAATTCCAGCACTGAGGGAAGGGCAGAGGTAGGAGGATCCATATGAGTTCCAGGCCAGCCTGGGCTAGAGTGAGAACCTACAAAAGATAGAAAGAAAGAAGAAGGAAGGAAGGAAGGAAGGAAGGAAGGAAGGAAGGAAGGAAGGAAGGAAGGAAGGAAGGAAGGAAGGAAGGAAGGAAGGAAGGAAGGAAGGAAGGCAGACAAACAGACAGACAGAAAGAAAGAAGAGAAGGAAAGAAAGAGAAGGAAGGAAGGGAGGGAGGGAAGAAGAACAGAGGGAGGAAAAAAAAGAAACTGGAAAAGCAAGCACAATAAAGTATGGTATGTTGGGACTCAGACAGTCAGGATATAGGAGAGATAGGATCAAATCTATCTGAGGACAAAATAAGGTCTATTAAAATTCTTGGCTCCTTCCCTTCCTACAACTGGTAGATTCTGGTACTCTTCCTTGCTAAGTCTAAATCCACTTTTCAATGTTTCCTGCATGCATAACCAATCAAAAGTGGTACATTACTGTGTGTCTTCTGTCTTGAAAAAGTATGTTTTTGAAGATAAAGGGAAAGAAAGTGGTGTGGAGTTAAGGTTAGAAAATATATGGGAAGAATCCTTGATTCTCTCCAAATTAGAGGAAAGAAGAGAGGAGTGAGGAAGATTTTCTACTGGAAGAGCTTGATCCATACCTCCTTTCTGAACAATCTTTCTTCTAGGGATCCATGGCCTAAACATATCATCAACCCTTCAGTAACAACGAGAGAGAGAGAGAGAGAGAGAGAGAGAGAGAGAGAGAGAGAGAGCATAGAAACAGCCCACAGGAAAAGTCCCTAAGTAGGAATAAAGGAGAAAGTAAATTATAGAGTTCTTGTTATGAATGGCAGCAGGGACCAGTGGGATCTTGTGGGGAAGGAAGCCAACCTTCCTTGTTCCTCAATTTAAAACAATCTCTGTATTGAACTGGAAAGAGAAATGGAATGCTCATCAATTATATTAAAAGTGGATTGACTTATTAAAAATGCAGCAATGTTTGCCAAAAGGAGATGGAAAACAGAAATTCAAAACAAGGTGAGGTCATTTACAAAACCCCAGCCTTGCCACTAACTCCCAGCAGCTGACAGTTCTCCTGCATCAGTGTGGTGCTGATGGGTGGGAAAGAGGAGGCCCAATGGAGATTCAAGGGAAAAGAGAGGAGTCAAACCCAGGACATTATAGGCTCTTTCCCAGTGATCATTTTCCAACATGGAGAAAGACATCTCCCTTTCCTTTTTGTTTTCACAGGCATTGGTATCAATTGAATTAGTAAAGAGCATCCTGGTGGGAATCAGGATCCCTTCATGTAACTACTCTGTCCATGTGCTCATTAATCTTAGACACTGCAGACTCAGCACAGCCAAAACCAGCCAAACTCTGCTAATGTGTGAGTCTGAACTGGGATGATCACTTTTCTATACACTTTAATTCTGAACCTTGAAATAACTTTAGAAATATCTCGTCCTTGGCCCTTAATTTTCCTATTGGGGAAAGTCCAATCCAGAAAAGGCAGGCTATTTGCCTGAGTTTACAGAGCATGGGAGCAGCAACCCTAGAACTAGACTCTAGGAATTATGGCACCTGTTACAGTACAAAACTGAACAAAGTGAATACTCTGATTCAACACCAAGGCTCGGTATAATAGCTAATGGATATTCTAACAACACTTCCTCATTGTATTGTTTTCATAAGATCCACTATGCTGAGTGTGGTGGCAAATACCTGTAATCCTATCACTTGAGAGGCTGAGGCTGGAAAATCACGAGTTCTATAACACCCGGGCCACATATCTTTAAAACAATACTAAAAACAGTAACCAAAATCTATTACTTGGTGATATTAGAACATGAAGAATGATAAGCATATACAAATTTAACCATGATTACTATTTTACAAAGTTTTAAAAAGATCTCTCTGAAAAACTTACTAAACAAACAATGGGAGGATGACAAAAGCTTTCCCACCTATTTCTGGGGAAATCAAAAAAAATCTGGTGTAATTGGCAAAACATGCAAAGGAAAGATTAAATTAAAAGAAAATCCATTCCTACTGCTTTAATCATCAAGCTGATGGAAATTTTTTCTGACAATCACTGTCAATTTGCACGAGTCACTATTCAATTATCCAAATTTGAAACAGAGAGTACTGTTTTCTTCTATAGTGGGATTAAACATTAAGACCTTACAAATTATGAGAATGTTGACTATAATCAGTTACTCTTACAATTTCTTTTCTGCTTAATGAGTTCTTCAAATTAGAGCATATGTAACATAGTTTCCAGAAAGACAGATGTGAGTCGGTCTTGGAAGAGATAGATTAATACATTTCTCAAGGGAAAGAAGTTCTGTACTTTTTTTTTAGTAGACAAAACAAATGATTTTTGAACATATAATCTTCATGGGGTTTAGAGAAAAATAGCGTTATGAAAATACATAAAGTTAAAAAAAGAAAATACATAAAGTTAATGAAGGTGTGCAGAATGCATAGATGCAATGGTCAGAAATTTAATATGGACTTTCTAAGTAACTCAGCATTACAGACTTGTTTAAGAAGTTGGGTTCTTACATGGCCATATGGGAGAGACCAGCAAGTCAAGAAATGCTCACCTGTGCAATATTGGCACTAAATTGAGGAGGGTAATCAACGGCTTACTGATTGGCTAAGAGATCCACTTAGTGACAAGGAACCCTGAACTGAAACTGGAATCCATGGCATAATCCTAGGGAGACCAAGATCTCAGGCTCCTAGGGGAAATTCCCACTACCAGAGAGCTACAGAGAGGCTATACCCATTAGGAGCTAGCCAAAATAGCAACGTTGTCTCATTTAACCTATATTGATCCAGTATGTGCACCAAGGAAGTACCTCAGTGGGTAGGGGACAGAGAGGAGGGAACAGGGGACACATTCACAAGATGTGCTCATACAATGTATAAACTTATTCATAATAAAGATATATTAAAAAAAGAAGTTGGATTCTTCTAGAGGCAGGGGGACTTCTGCATAGTCTTGGCATTGCTAAGTATCCCAACTTCCTCTTTTGGAAAATAAAAGCTCCCGTGTACCTCTCAGAGTTTTTGGAGAGTGAATGATTAAATAGTTTTAAAAATACTTTTTAAAATTTATGAAATGGTTGACATTATTTTCTTTGTGTTTTACTTCTTGTTTTCTTGAAGTCAAGCCAATTTAAAGGAATCTGGAAAGATAAAGTAAGGAGAAACAATGTGGAGCCTGTGTGGAATATAAGACAGCCATCCTTCCTCACTGCTCTTGTTTTCACACTCTCACTAAAAGAAGCCGTGGCCTTGGGATGCACTAGAGCAATATACTGTCATGGTTCAGAATGCAGACTTTGTGAGGTAACAGACGCTGCCACTCTCCTCTGCAGCTTCTCTCCTTTCCCAGTTACAGTAGACAGAATCCCACTGCTATTCTTGAAACACAGATGCCCCTGGATTGGGTGGAATACCAGGAGAATCTAGAGCAGCAGAGAGACACTCTGCATGTACAAGAGTTATTCTAATCAAGATCCACAGAATTTTCTAGGTGACCATCCCAGATACATGACAAAACATAGCTTATTATTAAATGGCCTTGAGGATTGCTGGGTTTGTTAGGCAGCATTACTGTAGCAACAGATCGTTAATACACCCAGAGGAAAGAAAATGAGGAGTCATCATTGTGCATAATGTGCTTTACACGGTTTATCAATTAACCAGCATAAGAAAACAATGCAACGGATATGATGAAAGTCTTACCAAGCATAATAGAAGATATCAACATAAGCTCAGAAGGCAGATGAGAAAGTCTACATTGAGAAGGGATTATAATGCAACATTTAAGTAAATTAAAAAAATGATTTTTCTTCTTAGTTTTTAATCTATTAATGATGGACTTAGTGCACATAAAATTGACTGATTACTTAATTGGTGGATATATAGATTGCTTCCACTTTTGGCTCCTGTGAATAATGCTCATGTACAATGGTTTACATGGGCATTATTTTCATGTTTATAATATGTATATATGAATGGAATTATTGGCTTATATGATGACCCTATATTCAACATTTTATAGAAATGCAAACTTTACCAAACTGGTTGCAATACTACTGGCAATATATGAGCCTTTTAATTTTTCTATATCCTGATAAATCTTGTTTTAAATCTTGCCTGCCTATTCATTGACATCTTGGGAAGACCAAATGGGTATCTCATTTTGGATTTATTTGGTACTTACAGATTAGTAACGATGTTGAGTTTGCCTTCACATCTGTACCAGTCATTTATAGACCAGCATTCGAGAAATATCTATTTAAATCCTTTGCTCATTACTCAAACTCATATATTATATTTAAGTCACTTATTAGTTGTGCAAGTTGCAGTATGTTCCATATTTTCTTAATGATGGCTTTTGAAGCATTTAAAAAAGTTATGATAGAGGGCGGAGCAAGATGGTGACCAAGTAACAACGTCGCCAGGACTCTCCGGAAAGGTTTGACCCCCTCAACTGGTATCCAGGCTTTGGACACCGGCTCCCTCCCTCCCGAACCCCTGGGCTGCAGCAAACGGGGTTCGCGAGCAGCTCTCTGCTCCCCTGTGGAGCAGAGGGCCGAGCCCCCCCCCACTGGCTCACGCCATTATCCCCCGGGGCGGATTCCAGGCCAGAAGGGCTTGGAGTAATGCTTTTCAGGCCCTAAAGAAGTATGGCTTTCAACCTAGACTACGGTACCCAGCAAAGTTATCCCTCCTGATAGATGGAGAAGTGAAAATGTTTCATGAAGTAAAACAGCTCTACGACTATTTCAAAACAAAGCCACAATTTCAGAAGCTCCTGCAAGAGATAACCCATACGAAAGAAA
>PVHP010056976.1:0-10569 GCA_004024765.1 Zapus hudsonius
AGAAAGGTCTGGAGCCTGCCCCCTACCCCAGCGGGGTAGGGGTACAGGCCTTACCTCACTGAGGCCTGGGTCAGCAGTCCTTCTACTCCATTGCCATGTGGGAAAAGAGGGCCTACTTCCTCTAGGGAAGCTAGTTTTAAGTCCTCCCCAGGTGAGTTAGAGGGACAGCTGATTGGTTCATATCTGACCAATCAGTTTTGGCACCTAGGTTGTAGCTCTAACTAGACACCTCCCATTCAAAGGGAGGGGCTGGAAGGGGAGGAGCGGTCCCTATACACACCTGACTGTCACAAAACTACCACAGGTGTGTAAGGACAGAGACTGTGAAAGAGCTGCCTGGGTCCCAGTCCTGGGCCTTCCTTGTTCTTGTACATTTTGACAATTATATTTATTTATCTATCTATCTATCTATCTATCTATCTATCTATCTATCTATCTATCTATTTATGTATTTATTTCCAAGGAGAGAGAGAGGGGAAGAATGGGTAGACCAGTGCTCCTAGCCACTGCAAATGAACTCCAGATGCGTGAGTCACTCTGTGCATCTGGCTTTATATGGTTTCTGGGGAATCAAACCAGGGTTGTTAGGCTTTGCAGGCAGGCTCCTTAACCACTGAGCATCTCTCCAGCTCCATTTTGACAATTTTAATCCCCATTTTCACCATCTGTAAAATGGAGTAATGTCAGCTGGGATAATCTCTCAACAAATGCTGGGTACGTTTATTTGTCGGTTTTCATTGAGACATTGCCTTTGGTAAGAACTTCCACTCCTGATGAATCCAGGAGTTTAAGGTGAATAGGAATCTTCAAAATGCGAGGCTTCCCACCTGAAAGAAGGTATTCTTTTTTTATTATCCATAATTAGATACACTTAATAAGGGAATAATGTGTTGATGTCTCCAGTTCCCCTATTTCCCTCTTCCCTGTCCCCGGTCAGTTGGATATCCTCCTCGGTGGGCAGTCTGGATCAGTCCATGGGGTAGGGGGTTGTGAATAGCCTAGGAGTCAACCTGGTTCCTTCACATACATCCGAAGAATTTAAAGAATTTTCCTTATACTTCCTTTGTGTGTATGTGTATGAGTGTGTGTAGAGACCAGAGGACAACCTCTAGTGTTTCCCTCAGGGGTCTCTCATTGGTCTGGAGCTCAACTAGGCTAGACTGGCTGGCCAGGAAGCCCCAGGGATCCTCCTGTCTCTCCCTCCCTGGTGCAGGGTCTACAAGTGCACCACCACCTCTAGCTTTGAATACTTGGGTTCTGGGGATCAAACTCAGGACCCCCGCTTGCAAGGCAACAAGCACTTTACTGACTGCGTTGTCTCTTAGATTTGGAAGTTGGCTTGTCCATATTACTCTTTATTTCTGTGCTGTCCTTGTAAACTTCCCACTTTCCACATGACATGGGCTAATTTCATGTCAGGTTGCCCACTAACTGTACAGGCAAGTAGCTAAGACTTGGAGATTTGAAATAACTACACAAAGTCTAAACTAGTCTGAGCAGAACTGCTTTGCTACAGCCAACCCCCTCTGACTCTGTTTTAGGAAAAGATACCTGGACCCTATGCCTGACTCCTGCAGCAGCGTGTACTTGGCTGAGTGGTGGGGGCGTGGGGGAGGGGAGTGGACAGTTGGGTGTGAATGATTCAGCCCCAATAGCAATATTGTTGAGACCAACAAACCTGGTTCTTGACACGGAGTTGATTTTGGACCCTCTGGGTTTTTTGGACAGTTGTGCCATCTGTTACTGGGTGGGGCGGATCTGACCCTGAAACTCCTAGTGATAACTGGTACAATCTCAAACTATAGAAACAGGTAGCTGTTGTCTCTACATCCCCAACGAGGCCAGGATGCTTCGCCAACTTGCTCCTTTACCAGGTGCCCTGCTGGCATTTAGCTGGCTCAAGCTGTCCTGGATGAAACATCCCTCCAGGTATGGGATTTTCTGTAATTAAAACCTGGGGAGCTTGAACCGTTTTTCCTTTGACAAGAAGCTCTCGAGATGAGTAGTTTGTGCTTTTCAATGGCAATCAACCCCCTGTGACGTTTCTCACTGCTTTTGCTACCTTTAAAATTCCCTCTCATTCTCTGCCTCCAGGCCCTATTTCCCCATCTCCAGGACTGCTAAATTGTTGGAGAGTGGCAGGAGAGGCTTGGCAGAACCCGAGATGCCTTCCAGCCGTGGGGAACCTCCAGAGATATGTGTGCTGGAACCTGGCGAATGACAGTGTCCTTAGCAACTCTTCAGACCTGGGCTGGCACAGGAAGCAGGATGTGAGAAGTTTCTGTAAAGTTTGAAAGTGACCACCACAGACCACTCTGAAAGAAAAGGCTTTAATCAGAGGAAATATGAGCTGCCAGGCTATTTTTCACCGGGGTGTCCAAAAAGGGCTCATTGGAAGGGCAGGTTAGGAATTGAAGGGAAGTGCCCAGGTTGGGGGGAGGGATCTGGTGGCCCAGATGGGGGGAGGGATGTCCTTTCTGCCAGACAGAGACACAGCAGGTGGGGGGGGCTTTATCTCCTGTTTAGGAGGCAGGCTGTGGTTTTGGTGTTGAATCTTCTCTTGAGGCTTTGCCTCACTGGTTGGGGGTGTGTGTGACTGAGGTGTTGCCAGAGTTTCGATTTAATGGTTTCCGTTAAATTTTAAATGATGCTCAGAATGAAGAGACTGAAGTAGCCAGCATGTTGAATCCATCAAATACTTTGTCAGCATTAATCTTACCAACCCACAATGGCAGACACGGCACCATCTGCCTTCCCCAATGGCTAAGGTCTTATTACATAGCAACCAAAAAACCACATGTGGCCGCTCAGAGCAAGTACTTGGTTTGACAGTTTCTCTGGAGGCTAGATTTGCCCATGTGGCTAAATCCTGGCCTACAGGACTGAAGTTTTGAGTGCTGGCTTCTGGCAATAATCTGCAGGGGGTGCTGATGAGAGCCTTATTTCTTTGTTCCGGGTCCCACCATGCAGCCCAAAGATACAATTATGATGGCAATATTTTTCACCATAAAGATTGGGGTTACTGGCCAGTGGTAACAATCTGGAAAGAACTTGGATCTCTGAGGACTCGTTGGCACAAAACTGGCCTCTGGGCTGGCGATCTTTGAATTTTTACCTGAAAATGAGAACGATTCTATATTCCAAAAGCCATCCTCCCCTCGCCCCTCTTCTTCCTTCTCTTCCTCCTCTTCTTCCTCCTCCACCTTCTCCTCTTCTTCCTCAGAAAAATGCCTTCTTCACTGATACCCAGGTGAGGAGAAGGCAGCTATAGCCCCCACCTTGATCTCTATTCCTGAGAGTCACTTTCTTCTATGAAGACTCTATGAAGTAGTCTTCAGCAAGGCTTGGGAATGTTGTCTGTGAAAAGTGTCTTTAAGGGGCTGCAGGTGAAGGCACGTGCTTGGAAAGACTGCCAGCCTGGGTTCAGTTCCCAAGCTACCCACTTAAACTGGATGCAAAAAATGGTGCAAGTGTCTGAAGTCCACTTGCAGCGTCGAGAGGTCCTTGGTGTCCCCTCACACATGTGAGTGTGCAAGGAAACAATTTTTTTTTGGCTTTTCGAGGTAGGGTCTCACTCTAGCTCAGGCTGACCTGGAATTCACTGGAGTCTGCGGCTGGCCTCGAACTCACAGCAATTCTTCTACCTCTGCCTCCCGAGTGCTGGGATTAAAGGCATGCACCACCACGCCTGGCTAACAATTTTTTTACAGGAGACGAAAACTACCTTTTCTTGGACAGACCATCTATGGTCTTAGCTTTACATAAAGTAGGCACTCAAGATATGTCTGAGGGCTGGGGAGATGGCTTGGTGAGTAAGAACTCACTATGCAAGTGTGAGGAACTGAGATTGGGTTCCCCCCAAAACCCATGTACATGGTGGCCTGCACCTGTACCAGAGCTGTGGGGGTGGAGATGGAAGATCCCTGGGGCTCACTGGAAAGCTAGTCTGGTTGAATTGATGAGCTTTGGCTTCAGTGAGAGACTCTGTCTCAAAGAATAATGTGAGGAGGGACTGCTGAGGAGGATACCCAGTGTTGACCTTGGCCTCCACACATATGCAAAACATGTGCACCCTGTACACACACGTGTACCCGTACACACCCACATGCATACTAACATGCACATACATAAAGAGTGCACTGTTGAGTGGGAGAGAAGTCATGCTGAGGACTGATGGCCATGGAAGGGTCATCTGGGATCGTAATTAGCTCCCGTGTTTCCTGCCTTTCCTGACGCTGTGTGCTCCTTAAGGTCAACCTGGAAAGCTATTCTCCCTCGGAGTTAAATGCTGGCCCCCCGAGCTGAAGATATTTTCCAGCTTCCTCAAATAGCCTAATCTAGAAAATCCATCACAGACAGAAGACATGCAGACGTGCCCAGATATTTGTTTCCATGGTGATTCTAAGCTGTCCAGGTGGCTGGTGGGATCAGCCATCATAGTCTTGTTCCCCCAAAGGATCGGGAGGTAAGCCGGTGTGCACATGTGCACGTGTGCTGGTCTAACAAGTTCCACAGGAGAGGTAGAATTGTATCTTCTCACACCATCGAGGCTCAAGTCCAGGAGACTCTTCTTAGGGTTGATTTCTTCTTTGGCTTCTCTCCTGGGTGCTTCTGGGATCGCACATTCCTTCTCATCAGGACACCCGTGGGATTGGATGTGAGCACACTTTTCCTTTTTGGCACGTGGGTGTGATTTGCACGAATGTGTGTATGAGCGTTCATATGGCGGTGAGTGCACATTATGTGAGGGTGCGTGTGCACGTGTTTGCGTGGAAGGCCACAGGTTGATGTCAGGCTCTCTCTCGATCACTTTCCACCTTGTTCTTTGAGACACCATCTCCCGCTGAACCCAGAGCTCACTGCTTCAGCTAGACAAACTAGACAGCAATCCCAGGGTTCCCCTGCCTTCACCCCCCTAGCACTGGGATTATAGACACTCTTGATCCTGCACGTGGGTTCTGAGGGTCTGAACTCAGGTGCGCATGCTTGCTCGATAAGCACTTTTATCAACTGAACCCCTCCCCACCAGAGGGCCTCCCCAGATGGCCTTATATTGTCACAGTCAGATGTGTTGGGGTTGGGGGCTCAATATATAGGTTTTGGGGGCAAAAATCCAGCCAATCATAATAACATGCATACAGCAGTATTAAGTGTGACGTTCTAACGCAGGCACAGACTGGGCACTGAGGAGATCACCTTGACCATGGTGACCTGGTTTTCCTCCTACAGCCTGCTTTGTCTCTGAGCTGGGAATGGGTGGTGAGAACACCTAGGGAGGGAAGTGACAGGTAGTGGGGATCTCACTGAAGAGGGTGGCTCTCACAGGCCACCATCCCTGGACTTTGAATGACTCAGGGGTTGGTGTCGCTGTGTCTGGCTGGGTGGTGCAGTGGAGAGCTCAGGAACTGAATCCAATAAAGTGGTTTTTGTGAAACAATGACATTGCCTTTCATCGTCTGCATACTCCAGAGCTTCTCATCCCAGCACTGTGGGCATTTGTGGAAGGATAATTATTTGTGTTGAGGGTATGGTGGTTTGAATGCGAATGTATGTTTTCATAGACTTAGGTGATTTATTAAGATTGTGACTCAGGTCTCCAGCTGCCTGGCTGGAGGAGGTGTCACTGGGGGCAGATCCTGGGTCCAGTCCAAAGGTGTGCAGAGAGATTTGAGGTCTGGGGGTCCAGTTTGCTGCTGGTTCATGCTTGCTGCTTTTTGGTGTTTTCCTGGCTGGTTGGTGTTTTCTCTCTCTGCTTGAATTTATGAATGGGATCCAGCTTCTTGTCCCATTGATGGAACTTCCCCTGGATCTGTAAACCCTTCCTCCCATAAACACTGTTTGGTCGTGATCATCCCAGCCACATAAAACTGTCTACAACGGGGGTGGCAGAGTGGATAATGCATATCAGAGAGGACATCCAGAAGCATACCCTGCCTCCACAACATGCCACACTCACCCTTGTCCCTAAAGTGACAACCAAAAATAGGTCCAGACATGCCAAAGGTCACCTGGAAGCAGAGTTGCCCATGTGGTGGAGAACCACCAGTGTATCCCATGAAGGTGAGATGACTCAAGTCGTATGGGTGAAGTTGGGCCCCGAGGACCCATTGAGGGGGACAGTGTACAGATGGTAGAACCACTGACACCCCTGTGGCCCTGGGGAGTTGTGAGGTCAACCTGAGCATGGGTGAGGTGTCCCCTTAGTGAGGGCCATGGGACAGAGCTAAGGGGCCGGGCAGGGAAGGTCCCTGGAGTGCTCACTCCCTAGGGAAGGGCTCTCCTGGGACAGCAAGGCCAGAATACAATGATGTGGTCTTGGGGGGCATCTGTGCTCTGGGCAGAGGCAGGGGGAGGGAAGAGCAAGGGGTTCGTGAAATCCTCCCTCTTCCCTGTTTCAGATTCCACACCACGGGGTCCAGCAGGGACAGCCCTTGGCCCTGGCTTCAATGGGTGTTTGAAATGGAGACACTAGCCTTCCATTTTCCAAGAAGGACAAGAAGAACTTCAGGGCCTGCTGGAGGCTTCATTTGCGGGGCCGGAGGACATATTCAAAGGAGAAAAATTGGAGAAGCTGCAGAAAAGAATCCATTTGCTATCTGCACCCTGTTGAGCTCGGTGCATTTCATAAACTGGGTCAGGAAAAATTGTAAAAGGCTCTGAAACGGACTAAAAAGGAAAGGAGAAATCAAGATTACCGAAAGGCTTTTTGAGCATGCCTTCTGAGTTATCTGTGCCTTTTGTTGCCTTTGAGCTATTTTATAACTCGGAGAATTATGAAGAGCTGAGAGAAATGTAAGTGCATTTTTGTCCAGTGGACTATAATTTATTGCCTCCCTGGGGATATAAGGGAGTTTTCTGTCTGTCTGGACTGTCTGTTTTGGGTTCACCATTGAGACAATGCTCACATCTTAGCGATTTCCTCTTTTTTTTGGGGGGGGGTTTTGAGGTAGGGTCTCACTCTAGCTCAGGCTAACCTGGAATTCACTATGCAGTCTCAGGGTGGCCTTGAACTCATGGCAACCCTAGCGATTTCCTCATTAATAACCAGCTAAGTAGAATCATTGACACATGCTCATTTTATACAAGAATTACGGCTGCTTTTTTGACAAGTACATCTTAAATAGCTGCTGGTTAACAGGGGCTGTGAGGGTTTTGCCTCTGCACGCACCGCCTTGGGCTGTAATCCGAGGTCCCAGTGTGCTGTGGTCCTCATTACTTGGAATGACCCTAGCCAGTGTTCTCCAGGAGAGGGAGCCTGGGCCAAGGCCTGTAAATCTCTGCAACTGATTTACACTTGGATGCTATTTATAAAGAAGATCGGGCTGAAAGTCACTACGCTTTGCTTTTGTTCCTAAGAGCTTTCCCCTGAAATAAAAGTTCCTGCATATTTGCTTGCCTGATCCTTTTTTTTTTTAAAAAAAGTATTTTATTGATTTATTTGAGAGAGAGAGAGAGAGAGAGAGAGAGAGAGAGAGAAAGAATGAGTGTACCAGGATCTTGAGCCACTGCAAAAGAACTCCAGATGCATGCACCACCTTGTGCATCTGGCTTTATGTGGGTACTGGGGAATCAAACTTGGGTCCTTAGGCTTTGCAGGCAAATGCCTTAACCACTGAGCCGTCTCTCCAGTCTGTTCACTTCTTTCATTAGTTACGTTTCCAGTTGCTGTGATCAAAACACCCGACAAGAATCAACTTAGGGGAGGAAGGGCTTATTTAGGCTCACAGTTTCAAGGTACAGTCCATTGTGGCTGGGAAGTCATACAGAGTGGGTGGCTGGTGGCAGTAGCAACAGGAACGTGAGGCTGCTGGTTCACATCTCAGTGGACCAAGAAACAGAGATAGGACAAGAAGTGAGGCTAGGCCATAAACCTCAAGTCTTGAACCCCAGAGATCTACTTCCTTTAGCTAGGCCCCACCTCCCAAATTATCCACAACCACCCACAACAGCATCAGTAGCTGAGGGCAAGTGTTCAAACTCATGAGCACATGGGGAACATCTTACATCTAAACCATAACACTCTTGTGGCTGGACTTCCTCTCTTTGGCTTGTCCCAGAAGAGAGCTGTAAATGGGGGTGAAGAAATGGAAGCTAAACCAGCCCTGGGTGCAAACAACACCAGGTTTCCTCCCATTACTCTTCTTGCTTCCCTGAGATAGCCTCTCACTGAACCCGGGACCCGCCACTTTTTAGTTAGACTGGTTGACCAGCAATCCCAGTGATCCTCTGTCTTTTCTCCCCTCAGTGCTGGTGTCACAGGGCGACACAGTCACGACTCTGGAGCAAGTGGTAGGAAATAGGAAAACCATCCACCCCAGCACATGCACCTCAGGTTGACCTCAGTAAGATGACCGTGATTAGCACACTCTCTGGGAGCCCAGGAACTCACTGCACCGGCTTGTAATTGCTGACAGGGATTTTTGTTCTAAGAAGCCAGTTATCTGGGTCATCTGTGCTGAGAGTCTATGGGAACAAAAATCTCATTTTTATTGAAATGGCCTATAATTTGTGCATTATTTTTAACAGGAGAGTCATCCGGGTTGCCAGGTTTTCCCCTTTTCAATCACCATGTAAGTCTCTGAAAGCTCAACCATTCTAACAGAAACAGGATTAAGAAACCTCAGTGACCAAGGGGACATGAGATGACCCTCCTCAGCCGTTCACCTGGCCTCTCAGGGGAAACCATTGCCCAGTACCTACTGTCCAAGGGGCCTTTAATGTATCAATACATATTGTACAACACATGCTTCCTTTTTTTCTGTTTGTAAACTGAAATTATATTCATTTTTTAAAAATTATTGTATTCATTTTCAAACAGAGAGATAGAGATAGATAGAGAGAGAGAGAGAGAGAGAGAGAGAGAGAGAGAGAGAGAGAGAGAGAGAGAGAGAGAGAACCAGGGCTACCACCTTGTGGGTCTGGCTTATGTGGGTCCTGGGGAATTGAATCTAGGGCCTTAGGCACTGGAGGCAAGTGCCTTAACCGCTGAGCCATCTCTCCAGCCCTATATTCATTGTTTTTAAAAAACCCTTAGGATTATGGAGATGGTTCAGGGGTTTAAGGTGCTTGCTTGCAAAGCCTAACAGCCTGGATTCAATTCCCCAGAACCCATGTCAAGCCAGTGGTGCATGTGTCTGTAGTTCCTGTGCAGTGGCAAGACGTCCTGAAGCACTTATCTCTCTCTCCCCCTCTCTCTGTCTCATACACACACTGAATTTAAATAAATACAAATTTAAAAAGCAGACTGGGGTTTTGTGAGTGCAAGCATGAGGACCTGAGTTTGATCCCGGCACCCACGTAAAACACACCATGTGAAACCTGTAACAGCAGTGCTGAGGGGAGGGACAGAGAGAGGAGGATCCCTGGGACTCTCTGGCCAGTCATTCTAACAAAACAAGAAGTGAGCAGCTCCAGGGTTAATGCAAGACTCTGACTCAGGGAAAGCAGGCAGAAAAGGCCTCCAGGAGGACACCTTCTGGCCTCTGCACTCTGGCACAGGGTGCAGACATCTGCACACATATGTGCATACATGTACAGATACATACATATGCCACACATGCTACACACACCCAGCATAAACAGAAAAGCTGAAAAAGAAAAACTACAGAGAAAATTTTAGAGATTAAAAATAAGTTTCTTCTTAATATTAACTTTATGCTGGACTTTTTGCTTCTTCCTTGAATATTTCTCTGGCTGTTTCCTCATTAAAGCACATCCTGTCCTCTGTTCTTTGCACTGAGGTGTGTGTGTTTGTGTGTGTGTGTGTGTGTGTGTGTGTGTGTGTGTGTGTGTGTGTGTGGAGGGATATGACAGGAAAAGGAAGCAGGTCAGAGCTGCCCATGGACAGTCCCTCTGTTGTCTTTATGTCCTCGGGCTGTTGATGGAGTAGAGAAGGGTTGTTGTAGATGAGCAAGCAATTGCCGGTGTCTGGGGTCCCAGAGTGTCTGTCCCTAATCAGAAATCCACCTGGCAATGCCAGGGAGGCAGACCAGCGCTGCCAGGATAGCACATCTGGAGTCACCCATAAATATGCTAGAAATATAGGCAATGACCCAGTCCTCACACTGCTGGCCTGGGTACTCCTGGAGGAGACAGGTCAGGTGACATACACATGTTTGTTCCATGGACTCCATCTAGCAAAGCCTCAGAGCAAGTTTGAGGCTTGGAAACCCTGCAATGAAATTCCCCCAGACTCATGACTTTTCTTGACTTATTCTCACTCATTCTCTCATGTCTCATACACCCACTGAAATTACATAAATAAAAATTTAAAAAGCAGGCTGGGGTTCTGTAAGAGTTAGTTACAGATCTAACAGGACCCACAGGGCTATGACTGGTGTCTTGGGTTAATCTCTGGGCACACACACGATCAGACACTTAGAACCTGGGTGAGTCCTGGAGCCTCATGAGGAAGAAAACCCAATCCTAACCTGACCAAGCTGAATTTCTTTTTGTTTTTCTTTTTATTGATCACTTCTACTGTTCTAGACCATAAACCATTATGATTCCCTCCCCCTCCCACATTCCCCCATATCTCCTCCCCCTCTCAGTTAGTCTCTATTTTATTTC
>PVHP010057043.1:0-10676 GCA_004024765.1 Zapus hudsonius
CCCTCCCTCCCTCCCTCCCTGCCCCCCTCCCTCTCTCCCTACCTCCCCCACTCTCTCTCTAGAATTTAATTTTTGGTGGGGGCAGGTTCTTGCTAGTTTGCCCAGGCTGAATTCCAATGTGTGAACTGAGTATCCTCTTGCATCACATCAGAGCTGGGAGTATAGGCATGTCACCACTCTGTAATTAACCTTTTTCTTTTAAAAAAAAAAAATGTAGGGGGTCCTCCTTGTGTGTAGACCAGGTTGATCATCTCAAAATGGCAGTCCTTCTGCTGCAGCCTCCCAAGTGCTGGGGATCTTGGTGTACTAGCTCCCATTCAACTTTCTTAAAAAAAATTATTTATTTATTTATTTATTTGCAAGCAGAGATAGAAGAGTGACTGACAGAATGGTCCTCCCGCCATTGCAACTAGATGCATGCGCCACTTTGCATCTGGCTTTACATGGGTACTAGAGAATTGAACTCAGGTCATTAGGCTCTGCAGGCAAGAATCTTAACCGCTGAGCCACCTCTCCAGCCCTCATTCAACTATTGAGAATAAAATGGAGAAATGACAGGGTCTCAGGTAGCTCAGTTAACCTCTGGTCCTCTTGCCTCTAACCCCCCCCCCCCCAGTGCCATATAACTAGCATATGTCACTGCTCCTTGAGTATAATAAAAATTATAGAATTATAGTGATTCCAGAACAAGTAGAAATTCCTGTAATGAGCCATCCTTTAGGCTTTTATTTATTTCCCTGTTCATTTTGGTGATAACCAGGGATTGAACCCATGACTGCTTACTTACTCATTTTAGCCAAACTCTATACCACTGAGTGACAACAGCCTTTTAATTTGAAAGAGATGCTACTCAGTTGTCTAGGCTGACCTCAGAGCTAGGCATCCTCCTGCCTCCTCTTGAACACCCAAGCAAGCACCACTGCATCCAGCTCATTCTCTAGCTGTTGTTTGAAAATTACTGTTTAAAAAAAATCAGCCATTAGCCGGGTGTGGTGGCACACACCTTTAATCCCAGCACTAGGAGGCTGAGGTAGGAGGATCTCCATGAGTTCAGGGCTACCCTGAGACTATACAGTAAATTCCAGGTCAGCCTGGGCTAGAGTGAGACCCTACCTCGAAAAACCAAAAAAAAAAAAAGCCATTAAAGGTGCTTGCTTGCAAAGCCTGGCCACCCATGTTTAATTCCCCAGTACCAAAGCCAGATGCACAAAGTGCTGTATGCATTTGGAGTTTGTTTGCTTTGGCAGCAGGCCCTGGTGTGCCCATATTCGTACACTCTCTGTCAAATAAGTAGAAGTATTTTTAAAAATCCCCTGCTCTGCCTTGTTAGGTCTATTTGCTGACAGTCTTTTGCAGCTCCTAGTAATTTAAAGCATTCCAGGCAAGCTGCCCGGGCTCAGGGTTTGTGAAGAACGCACGTGGCACTCAGGTGTACTCCCCACTATGGGTGATGGGTGGCAGAGTATTTTCATGATCTCAAGTGCTCAGGGCCTGCAGTCATACAGAACAGCAGTGGGTAGCGCTTGGTGGCTTCCCATCATCGAGGAGACCTCTGGCTCCTGCCCAATTCTTCAGAGATGTGTTTGTTCATCTTTCTCTTCATATATATATATATATATATATATATATATATATATATATATATATTTGCAAGCAGAGACAACCAGAGAATGGGTACGCTAGGGCCCTCATCTGCATATGAACTCCAGATGCATGTGTCCCTTTTGTGCATTTGTCTTTATGTGGATACTGGGGAATTGAACAACTCTGGTCATTAGGTTTTGCAGGCAAGCACATTAACCATTGAGACATCTCTCCAGCCTCCACCCTACCCCTGGTCCTTTTTACACCGTTTGTTTGTTTGTTTGTTTGTTTGTTTGTTTGTTTGTTTGTTTATTGTGGTAGGGTCTTTCTCTAGCCCAGGCTGACCTGGAATTCACTGTGTAGTGTTAGGGTGGCCTCCAACTCGCAGCTACCCTCCCACCTCTGCCTCCTGAGTGCTGGGACTAAAGGCATGTGCCACCATGCCCGGCTAGCCTTTATCCCTGATGGCCATCTTACAGATGTGAACTGATTTTCAGGTGGTTCAGGGTGGGGCTGGTCAGATGGCTCAGTGGTTAAAGGCACTAGCTCCTAAGCCTGCCTACTAGAGTAAGAGTTTGAATCCCCAGCACCCATGTAAAGTGGTGTGGGTACCTGTAATCCCAGCGTGCCTATGGCAATGGGAGGTGGAGTTAGGAGAAGCTGAAGCTCGTGGGCTAGCCTGGCTTTCCCAGCGACAAAACACAAGAGAGTGTCTAAAACAAGGTGGAAGGAGAAGAGCCACCTCTGTGGTTGTCCTCTGATCTCTGTGTGGCGCATATGCATCCAAACCCACGCGTCCATATATACTATACCATACACACGCGAGAGGTTTGAGTACTCAGGTTTGTGTTCTAAAGGGCAGGTGGCATGATTGTAGTACATTTTGCTTTTGGGCAGAATGGTTAGGGACATTACATGGAACGTTGGAAGCCTAACACGCAGTGCCTGCGTGTGTGCTGGTGTCGGGTGCCATCTCTTGCAAGGTGCGCTGCTACCTCATGTTCGTCTCAGAAGGAAAAGGTCCTGCTTTTCCTGTGCTCTGCTTGCATAGATTGAATTTATGTCTCTTGGGTTGGGGGGAGAGAGGTTAAAGTCAATTGCTTATAAAGCCTGCTGGCCCCAAGGTTAGTTCCCCAACATCCTGGATGCAGAGTAGGGTGTGCATTTGTGATTCTAGCATGTCTATGGAAATGGGAGGCAGAGCAGCCTGGAGATTTAATTTGCATTGGGAAATGTGTCTCTTCCACAAGGCTGTGGGATTCTGTGGTGTAGTAGGAAGTGCATACTTGCTGGCAGTCCTGGCCTGGTTCCTGTTGCACAACGTGTAGTAACTTGGGGTCTCCAGAGTGCTGTGGAACCAGCCTGATTAGAGGGTTGGGGCTTCACTCTCACTCTAACCTTTAGGGGGCAGGCTCAAGGTTGAGGTTTTCAGTAGTTTGCCTGATAATTAAATCAATCTTGTCTTCATAAAGACTCCTGAGGACAGACTCCAAAGAAGGTATGTAGCCAGTGGGACTCATAGACAGTTTGCACCCCTTCCGCAGGCCTCGCCTTGCATCTGTCCATCCCATGCCCCTTTATTTTATTTTATTTTTTAATTTATTGTCCATAATGAGTTACCCCATGCCCCTTTAAAATAACCAGGAAATCTGTAATCCCAAGGTTTGGAAGCCACACTAGCAAATGGTACTTGATGGAGGGAGTGCTGGCGTTCTGAGACTCCCCCAGCGCCCCCTGGGTAGGCTGGTTCTCCTGCCCAGGAAGGAAGGCAGGAATCTCTCTAGAAAGAATGTATTCCCCACACTTTTCTCTTTTAATTATAGTCTACCCTAGTTCCTTCCTAAATAATTTCTAGCCATTTGTATTCCCTAAAACAAAAGTTCTATATGGGTTTATTGAGCACTTAAACATTTGCTTGCCGGGTGTGGTGGCGTACACCTTTAGAGGTAGGAGGATCGCTGTGAGTTTGAGTCCACCATGAGATCACATACTGAATTCCAGGTCAGCCTGGGCTATAGCGAGACCCTACCTTGACACCCCCCCAAAAAAAAACAAAAAACATTTGCTTATATGCTAAGGTTACTGATGAAAAACCTACTTTGAGTCCTGTGCTGTTGATGCTTTTATGAGATTTTCCTCAGATGTTTCTGGAAACCTTTTGAGGTCTAGAGCACGTGGGGAGATGGAGTGTTGGGTGTTCTTTGAGTTCCTTGCTTGTGTTTTGCAAGTCTTCCATTATTGCCAATCACTGAGGGAATCTTGACTATCGATCCTGTCAAAAGGAGTGTGGAGATTAACACCTCCTGATTCCTTAGGTGCAGCTCCCAGCATTTCTTGGGCTGCACAGCTACGCCACACTTCCTGATTCTTGAGAGATTATGGGGGCACCAGGATCTCTTGCCCCTGTGAACAGATTCCAGATACATGCTCCATTTTGTGTATCTGTCTCTATGTGGGTGCTGGGGAAATAAGCCCAGGCCAGCAGGCTTTGCAAGGAAGCATTTTAACCACTGAGCTATCTTTTCAGCCCCAGATTTCTGTTGTTCAAAGAGCAAATGCTCCTTAGAAATATGTTCAGAGTCTTGATTTTAAAAAGAATCATTTAATTCTTTTACTCATGCAGAACTACTTGGTGATGTACTCAAAGATCGGCCCCAGGAGGCAGACGGAATTGACTCAGTGATAGTAGTGGACAACGTTCCTCAGGTGGGGCCTGACCGACTTGAAAAGCTCAAAAATGTCATCCACAAGATCTTTTCTAAGTTCGGGAAAATCACCAATGACTATTACCCTGAAGATGATGGAAAGACGAAAGGGTGAGTTGCTGAAGTGGCCCATCCAAGTGGAAGCTCTCCACAGTGCAGTTTTGGTCCTTGGGCTCTTGGGCAGTGGGGGGAATGTGGGTGGGCTCTTGAACTGTGGTAGTAGTGTGTGGCTGCAGACTGAGGGACCAGAGCAGATACTTAGGAGCAGCAGTCAACCCAACCTACGTCCTGGTCTGGGAGTGCACAGAACCTCAGGGAAGGTCTGCCTGTGGAATTTCACCCTCTATTTAGTTGTTTTTAAACAGGGTCTGTAGCCCAGGCTGGTCCCAAACTCATGACAATCCTACCTCAGCCTTCCAAGTGCTGCGATTACAGGCAGGAGTCACCATGCCTGGCTGGCATGACACCCTCTCCCCCCCCCCCACACACGCACGCATTAATGAAATGGGAGTGCTTCTTAAAGTCTAAGTGCAAGTGTTGTGTCACTGCTTAAATCAGCGACTTTTTTCCTCTTACCTAAAATAGTGGTGCATATTTTAAAAATAATGGTGGCATAAGGTGTATGTGACCCACAGTTTGCTTTTTCTACTCAAAATAGGTCTTCCATGTCATGAGTTTGATTGTATTTTCTTCATTTGTTTGAATACCATGTTGCTAGGGCTAGAGCCCAGGGCTCCATGTCCACTTCGCTGTGATTGGCAGTGTTTTTGGTTTGTTTGTTTGTTTGTTTTTTTCCCCTTTTTTTTCCGAGGTAGGATCTTGCTCTAGCCCAGGCTGACCTGGAATTCACTTTGTAGTCTCAGGCTGGCCTCGAACTCACGCCGATCCTCCTACCTCTGCCTCCCGAGTGCTGGGATTAAAGGCGTGCGCCACCACACCTGGCCGATTGGCAGTGTTTTGAGACTCCAGGCAGTCTTGTGCTTCTTGAGGGCTCTCAGTCACCCAGAAGCGAGGCTCTGTCTGCCCTGCTGTTGACAGGTTAGGGTGACTGGAACCCCAGAGGTAACTAGGAGTGTCCTTGCACTTGTTTGTCTTACCTGACCCCCTCCCTGGAGCAGGAGGTGTCTCTTACTAGAACTCAAACCTAATCCTAAAACTGATTGGTCAAAGCCAGACCAACCAGCTGTCTCTCTGGCTCACCTGGGTGAGAATATATAGTTACCCGGAGAAGGAAAGGTTACTCTTTCCCTCATGGCTGGCCTGCAGAGAAACTCCTAAACCTCCAGGCTTTTAGTAAGACCCCTCAGTCTGCAGCAGCCCCTGCGGGCTGTGAGCTGCTAGAGCTAAATGACAGGGGCTCTCTTTCTCCTCTCCTCCTCCTCTAACAACTCTAATGATGTCTCCCACTAAACCTTACCCTCTGGTGGTCTTAATTTTAATTCTTTAAATTTATATGAGAAGAATCTAGATACTCTGTAAGTTTTAAAATGTGATGAAAAAGTTCCCCATTACACTGCCACAGTGGTTGCTGCTGAGTTTGTGCAGGTTTGCTTGCCATGCACCAGTGCCGCCAGAGCATCTCTTACTTCTCATGAATGCCCTCCTGTGAGCACTAAGTCTTGTGGGGATGTGACAGATCACTGTCTGAGCTTGGTCTTCACATTCAACTTCCTGGAAAGTTTGTTTCTAGAAGAGTTATCTACTCAGTGCTGCTGGCATTTGATGTTGTAGGAGTTAGGCTGCAGGGTAATCTCTTATTTTTTTTCCTCGCACTTCTAACATAGAATACTGGGCTTGCTTTTTTTTTTTTTTTTTTTTAAGGTAGTCTCACTCTAGCCCAGACTGACCTGGAACTCACTATGTAGTCTCAGGCTAGCTGTGAACTCACAATGATCCTCCTACCTCTGCCTCCCAACCACACCTGGCAGCACTAAGGCACTTTTGATGGCTTTATTGCGATTCATGATATCCAGGAAGCCTGCATAACTTAAAGTGTACAATGTGGTAAGCTTTGACATGTGTTTACCTCATATGGCTGTCAGCGCAATCAGTATAGTGAATCATTCCATTGATTAACTTTCCTATAGGTTATGACCATGAAGCTAGAGACTTTGGGTCTTTTTTGGTTAGGAGTTCATTCTCTCATTTTATTTTTGTTTGTTTTGTTTTTTCTTCTGGGTTTCATTCTCTTTTAAAAAATATTTTTATTTATTTGAGAGAGAGAGGGTGCAGAAATAATTGGGCATGTCAGGGCCTCTTGCCACTGCAAATGAACTTCAGACGCATGTGCCACTTTGTGCATTTGACTTTATGTGGGTCCTGGGGAATTGAACCCGGGTCATCAGGCTTTGCAAGCAAGCACTTTTAACTACTAAGGCATCTCTCCAGCCCAGAATTTCATTCTTATTTTAGAAACTGCCTGGCCTGGGTGCTATATCCCCTTCTTGGTTTGACCTCCTAGGACCAACCATGTTACTCTTCTGGAAAGGTCTCAGATGTACAGGTGTGGCTTGCCTACCTTAGAGCCTGCATGCTTCTGCCTTGTCACTCAGGTATATCTTCCTGGAATACGCTTCTCCTGCCCATGCTGTGGATGCTGTGAAAAATGCCGATGGCTACAAGCTTGACAAGCAGCACACGTTCCGCGTCAACCTCTTCACTGACTTTGACAAGTGAGTTCAGATTGACTGTTGATGTGCAGGGTGACATGGTATTCCTCAGTGGGTGTTGGTGGCCATGGAAGACCCAACAGTCTCTGCTCCATGTTGATGGCTGGAAGCATTTTTCCTCAGTTCTCACACCACCTACACATAAATCCTTTGCCCCAAGGGTTGCCATGTGGCCCTCATCCTATTCAGTGTGTGTTACTCAGCAGGGCCTGCTCTGTTCCAGGTACATGACAATCAGTGATGAATGGGACATTCCAGAGAAACAGCCTTTCAAAGATCTGGTAGGTTACACAGAGCTGGCCCCGTGCAGTTAGACGTGCTTGGGTGTGGTGTGAGTGTATGGGTTCCTTGGGAGGACCTGGTGGGTTAGATGTGCTTGAGTGTGACGTGAGCATGTAAATTCCTTGAGAGGTACAGGTGTTCATGGAATTTGTCATATTTTCAATAAGCAGTAGTAGTGAGTTTGCTTTGATTAAAATAAACATGGTGTTAATAATTCCTTTGCTTTTGATTCTTTAGGGAAATTTGCGTTACTGGCTAGAAGAGGCGGAGTGCAGAGATCAGTACAGTGTGATCTTCGAGAGTGGAGACCGCACATCCATCTTCTGGAATGATGTGAAGGACCCAGTGTCGATTGAAGAGAGAGCGGTGTGTACTTGCAGCAGTGGGGCTTGTCTCCACTCAAGACTCATGAATGAGCATGGTTTGGGGACTACTCTGAGACCAGCTCTTGCCCTTTCCCAGCTCGGAGCAGGTCCCGAGAAGGGAAAAAGAGCATTCATCTTAGAAGGCTTTGCTGTGTTAGGCCTTTTATCATCATGGTAGCACTCACACCGCCTTCTTCCACAGAGATGGACAGAGACATATGTGCGCTGGTCCCCTAAGGGCACTTACCTGGCCACCTTCCATCAGAGAGGCATCGCCCTCTGGGGGGGAGAGAAGTTTAAGCAGATCCAGAGATTCAGTCACCAGGGCGTCCAGCTCATCGACTTTTCCCCGTGTGAAAGGTGAGCCCACGGTCAGACAGCCACCAGCCTTTATTCCTCTCACACCCATTTTCTGCAGGCCATTTATTCCTTCTAAGATATGTGTGTTTGGGGGGAGGTGGAGGGACCTAGGGTTTCTAATGCAGGCCAACTTGGAACTCACTCTGTAGTTCTAGGCTGGCCTCAAACTTACAGCAACCCTCCTACCTTAGCCTCCTGAGTGCTGAGATTAAAGGCCATGTCGCCGTGACCTAAGCCAGACCACACAGAGATCAGATCATTTTTTTTTAAATATTTTATTTATTCATTTTTCAAGCAGAGAGAGAGAGAGAAAGAGAGAGAGCATGCCAGGGCCACCACCTTGTGGGTCTGGTTTATGCAGGTCCTGGGAATTGAACCCGGGGCCTTAGGCACTAGAGGCAAGTGCCTTAACCGCTGAGCCATCTCCAGCCCCTGATCATTTTTAAACAGTAATTTTAGTGTGACTTTTTACTGTCATCTGGGGCTGGAGAGATGGCTCAGCAGTTAAGGTGCTTGCCTGCAAACCTAACGACCTGAGTTTGATTCCCCAGTACCCACGTATAGCCAGATGCACAAGGTGGCACATGCGTCTGGAGTTCCTTTGTAGTGGCTGTAGCCCCTGGTGTGCCCATTCTCTCATTCATATATTCTCTCTCTCTCTCTTTCTCCTTGTAAATAAGTGAATAAAATATTTTTTTTAAATTGTCATCTGTGTTTTACCTCTGAGACAAGGTCTCTTGCTGATGCAAAGGAATGTCTGCCTCTCATTTTCTTAGTCATATGGAAGTCATAGGTGTATGCCCCCCTTTTGTGCATCTGGCTTTACATGGGGACTTTGGAATTGGATCCAGGCCAGCAAGCTTTGCAAGCAAAGGCCTTTAACTGCTTAGCCATCTTCCAGCCCCATTTTTGTTTTATGTTTTGAAGCAGATCTCTTAGCTCATGCTGATTTGGAACTCACTCTGTAGCTCAGGTTACTCTTGAATTCACAGTGCTCCGCCTACCTCAGCCTCCCTTCTAAGTGGTGAGATTACATCATGAGCCACCATCCTGGCTCAGTCCACCTTATTTTGTTGTTGTTGTTTTCAATATATATATTTATTTGCTTATGAGAGAGAGAAAGACAGGTAGATAGAGAGAATGGGTACACCAGGACCTCTGGCCACACTGCAAACAAACTCCAAATGCATGTACCATTTTATACATCTGGCTTTATGTGTGGTGGGTGCTAGGGAATCGAGCCCAGGTTGTTAGGCTTTGCAGGCAAGTGCCTTAACTGCTGGGCCATCTCTCCAGCCTTCCTCCTTAGTTTTTGGTTTTTTGAGGGTCTCACTTGCTCAGGCTGATCTGGAATTCACTATGTAGTCTCAGGATGGCCTCCAACTCACAGCCATCCTCTTACCTCTGCATCCCGGGTGCTGGGATCAAAGGCATGCGCCACCGCGCCCAGCCACCTTAGTTTTTGAGACAGGGTCTAACTAAATCTGAAGCTCACTGATAGGCTAGACTAGCAGCAAGTCCCAGATACTGTCATGTCTCGTGCTAGGATTACAGGCATGTGCTGTGCCTATTTTTTACATGGGTGCTAGGGACTTGAACTTGGGCTCTTATGCTTGCATGACAGGTGCTTGACTAAGCCCATCACCCCAGCCAGAGGGCAGGGGTGGGTGGCATTGTGAAGCATGTAGTTACTATCTTTGCAGAAGTACGTAGTATACAAAACAAATGTGTTTTTTCTACATAGAGTTTAGTTGTACCCTTAATGTGTGTCACAGTAGTACATATCTGTGCTTGCTCCTGGCCCCAGCCAGGTGCATGTGCCCCTGTGTTTAGTACTTGTGTCTCTTAAGCCTGTTTGCATCCTGAACATCTTTCCTGGTCCATTGTCTTCATAGAGTACCCTTGGCTCCTAAGACTTTCATGTATCAGGTACAAGATGAGCTGTACTTTTTATGCCAGGAGCAGTGTGTAAGAGTGGGTTTGCGTGAGACCCTTGGCCTGACACCCGTGCCAGGTTAAACTGAGGGTGCTGTCTCTCACCTTCTGCAAAGCCCATCTCAGGTCCCTCAGCACCTGCCTTCTTGGGGCTCCATTACCATGTCTTTGTGCTGTTGTGTCTCTGTCCCTTTCTCTTTCATTTTATTAGTTTTTGAGACAGGGACTGGCTTTGAACTGTATGTAGCTGAAGCTCACCTTGAACTCCTTGTCTTCCTGCCTCTCCATAGTGCTAATAGAAGCACTGTCTTGCTCACTTTTGGATTCTCAGTGCTGTGCACCCTGCTGCAGAATGGGATGCTTTAATGATGGGCAAGTAGGTGGCAGTGTGAGCACTGCCTGTCAGTTACAGCTTTACCAGTTCCTGGGTTTAATGTGGCTGGTGGATTTCAATCCTGGGAAGCCCTGACTGCTCTCTGCTGGTTCTCTCTTGCCTCTCCCTCCGTCCCTGCCTCTGAAGAGCTGTCTGGTTAGAACTCTTTTTTTTTTTCAAGCAGAGAGAGAGAGCGAGAGCGAGCACCAGGGCCACCACCTTGTGGGTCTGGCATATGTGGGTACTGGGGAATTGAACCCAGGACCTTAGGCACTAGAGGCAAGTGCCTTAACCGCTGAGCCATCTCTCCAGCCCTGGTTAGAACTCTTGTATTTGATGAAAACAAAGAACAGGTGCTCACATGTGGAGGCACCTGCAGTCAGGTAGATAATTGCTGATTCCC
>PVHP010057186.1:0-10241 GCA_004024765.1 Zapus hudsonius
ATCCAGTTTCCCAGCACCATTTGTTAAAGAGTCTGCCTTTTCTCCAGTGAATATTTCGTCCTTTTTGTCAAAAATTAGATGGCTGTAACTGATTGCGTTTACATTAGGGTCCTCTATTCTGTTGATTTATGTGTCTGTTTTTATGCCAGTACCATGCTGTTTTTGTTATTATGACTCTGTAATATACCTGAAAATCTGGTAAGGCGATACTGCCAGTTTTATTTTTGTTGCCTGAATTGTTTTGGCCATTTGAGTTTTTTTGTGATTCCAAATGAATTTTAGGGTTGTTTCTTCTATTTCAGTGAAGAATGCCATTGGAATTTTGATGGAGACTGCATTAAATGTGTAGATGATTTTTGGTAAGATTGACATTTTCACAATATTGAATCTCTGTGTTTGTTTAAATGGTTTATCTCTTGATTTAATTTTGGTAGGGCATATACATCAAAGAAACCATCCATTTCCTTCAGATTTTCAAACTTTGTGGACTATATGTTCTTAAAGTATGTCCTTATGACTTTCTGAATTTCATTGGGATCTGTTATAATGGTGCCATTGTCATCTCTAGTTTTATTTATTACACACACACACACACACACACACACACACACACATTTTATAAAAAGATTTCCTCAGAACTGAGAGGGAAGCACTGCTGATTGGAAAGAACACCCAGGTAGATATCCCGCTAGCAGGTGAGGCGTTCTTACTCCAGGAGACCGTCGGGTCCTGGATGTGCAAGGTGCCTAAGAGGCCAAGCGCTCGGAGTGCAATGTGATCTCGGAGATGCGGAGAGTTGGGGGATGTCCAAGGTGAAGGAGGCAGGAGCCTGTGGCTGACAGTGGTTTCATGATGACAGATGATGTTTCTCTAGAAAAACCTTCGACTTGGTTCCACTGGCACTGCAGCTCCCAGAGCGGCCCAGCTGTGGTCGGCACTTCAGGAGTGCCCAGAGATGATGTTCTTGGGATGAGGGTGTAAGTCCCCGTGATCCGCTGTTTAGTGGCATGAAGATGCCATTTAATTATCTCTGCTCTGGGGACCCACCAGGAGGTCCAGCTCTGTGGATGACAATGTCATGTCTCAATGTCAAAAGGTTGGGCACCACTGACAGACTGGCAGGGCGGCTTTGTGGTCTCCCAGTTTTATTTAATATTAATATTTTGATTTTATGTGGGACATCAAAGAACTGGAAGTGAAAACCCAAAGAAGCAGTTAGGTCCCAGACCTTCTATGACATTTTAACAGTGACAAATGTCTGGGGAAGTGGCCAGACGAAGGAGGAAGGCTTGACTTCAAGGGGAGGTCAGCTGTAGAGGGACAAAGACTCCAAAGGTAGGTTATCTGAGCAAGGCCTGTTGAGGCACACTGAAGCCTGACATTCTCTCTTCCTGGGAACAGGATCGCCTTCATGGCGGATGGGGAGGGCACAGTGTCTTTCTCTGCATTTCAATGGCCTCACTTCAGAATTAACCCTCAAGACGAGCTGGCATATTTTGGTGGGAGAGGGCTGTTAGGAGGATTGCCATTTCATGAAGCCTTATCTGGAGAGATGAAGGCTGGGCCTGGGTGTGTGGTTTCGAGGGAAACCGTTAGGGCTCTGCCAAACAGGGCCTCATGGGGCCAGGCCAGAGCTCCCTCGTGTGCCGTTCCAGGCCTACTTGGCCTGTTTCTTGTAGTCATTGTTTTCAGACTGTGATCAGGAAACAGAGATGGCTCCCTGCTGTGCAAGCGTGAGGAGCTGAGTTCCATCCCCAGCACCCACATCCGAAGCTGGGCTTCCCCTTAACCACAGCACCGAGGGGTGCAGAGACAGGAGAATCCCTGGGGCTCCTGGACTAAAAAATAAACAGCTGCGGGGTGAGTGGGAGAATGTCTCAGGAATGAGGTGGAAGACGAGAGAGCTTCCACACGTGTGTGCACAGGGTGTGTAACGGGGTGAGTTGAGGATTAGGATTTAGATAACGCCCAGCAAAATTCCAATGCACCCCAGAATTTAAGGAATTCTTGTCTACAAAGTTAAAGAATTAAAATCATAGACAAGCAGATATAAGGTGTAGTGGGAGACTCTGTTCACGGGAACCTGGGGAGTTGCAGAGTTCTCCAGCCACCAGTGTGGGGAGAACACGTGGAGCGTTTCAACAGAATCTCTGCTGCTCAGCTGAACAAGCAGGAAGGGGAAAGATCTTGCGAAGGAAAGATTCAGGTGGAAGAGAACCCAGCCCCTCACCACAGGCTGTGCTAGGGGCCGGGAAGGCCTTACCGTCTCTGGAGCGTCAGAGTCCTTCTTCCGGGCCCCGTGCGAGAAGGGACAGGACGATCTGCTCCCAGAGTGTTCTGGTTGGTTCATACCTGACCAATCAGCTTTAGGCCTAGGTCTGAGCTCTAACTAGACGCCTCCCACTCCGGGGGAGGGGTCCGTGCAGCTTGCCTGACCCTGCGTCCCACATCCGACGCCCTCGCGCAAACCATAAGGTCGCGACAGGGAGGCGTCTGCTGCTGACCCCAGGCGGGCGCCGCCTCTGAGGCCTTGCCGGGGCCAAAGAGCTGCAGTCGCGGGAGACCCGCCCCCACCCCGCCCGCCGGGCCTGACGTCACGGATCTGGGCACTCGGCCTTTGGGGGTGCCTAATGGGAGGAAGTGACGTCACATTCCAGCCGGCCAACCTCCGAAGGTTCCTGCCTCTAGGGAGCCTGGCTCCTCCGTGGGTTCCGGGCCTCAAGGAGGAAGGAAGGAAGGAAGGGAGAAGGGAAGAGGAGGAACAGAAGGAGGCAAAGGGAAGGTGAAGGAAGGAAAGTGTGGGAGGAAGACAGGAAGGAGGCAGGAAGGGAAGGAGGACGGAGAGGACACTCACCGAGACCTTTCCTGCTGCTCGGTTGCCTCGGGGTCAAGGGTATCTGGAAACACTGAGGTGCTTCTCGCCCTCCAGGACTCGCCTCTTGCGAGGAGGTCCGTCCTGGTTGAAAGATTGATGAAAGGAGCTCTCCCATGACGGATTGCCTTCCCATGTAGGGTGTGCTCATGTGTGTGACCGCACTCTGCTTGGTGACCCAGGGGACCAGAGCTGACACCCCCCCCAGGCCCCTCGAGGGCTCAGCCCCGGCTCAGCTCCTCTGACCAGGTCCAGGGCTGCTCCTGAGGTGCCCGGAGGAGCCCTGCTGCCGGAGATTCCATTCCGAGTTCAAGGTTTGATCCCCACGGTGGTGATGCTGGGAGGGCTGGGTCCCCTAGGAGGTGGGACCTAGTTTGGGCATCTCCTTGGCTCATTGGTGGAGGCCCTTCGCGGGAATCATGGGACCTGCTGTCCTCCTCCTCTTCGTCCTCCTCTTGCCCTCCCTCCGCCTCTGCAGCTCTGCCTCTTTTTCTTCTCGTTTCTCCTCCTCATTCTTGGCTTTTCCTCCCCTCCTAGTCGGCCTGGATGCACGCTCCGTGGCTCAGGTGTGTCATGAGCCCTCTTGCCATGAGCTTGCTTGTGAACGTAGTCTGAAACAGTTACTTTTGAAGATGCTTTCAGAGCTGGCAGTATGTCCTTTGGACTGTGATCAAGGAGACAGTTTTTGCCGTCTTAAGGTTGCCTGTATTCTATGTGTCTATATCTTCCACCTATAATCTATCGATCAGTCATCTATGTGTTATTTACCTTATCACTTCGCCTCTAACTGTAACTTCTGTCATCTATCCATCATTGGTCTAGCTACCATTTCTAATATAATCCATCTCAACAATCAAAAACAATTTTGGTAAAGCAGGGAGAGGGTAATAACTTTGGGGATATGATTGGTAGGGAGATTCTAGATAGGAGCCTTACTTTGTGGAATGCGCCTCCCAGATAAGATGAATACTACTTACTCTGTGGGCTCTGTTAATGCCAATAAAGAAACCCTCCATAGGCAAGAGCAAGAAGACTTAGGAAACGGACTATGGTCCACAGGCTCACAGAGGCTTGTTGAGGACCCTCTGGGACACAGAGCAGGGGCTGAGCCAGGCTGGGCAGCTGCTTTCCTGTCTCGGGCAGGATGAAGGCCTGGGGAACCAGGGCATAATATGTTCAGGAGGAATGGCTGCAGATGCCAGAGGGGCCATGGAAGCTTCTCATCCTGGGTTTGTCAAAGGTCCTGCATGACAATGGCATATCTGTCCCGTTGACTTATCCTAGGTTGACTGATTGGCTGTGGTTATAAGTCTCTCGCTTATCCCACCACTCTCTCAAGGGTACCGTTTAGGGTCCACACAATAGGCCTGGGGAGGTTCATCTCTTGCTGGGGTGTCAGCCATCTGCCTGTGGCTCTTGGGTGGGGTTGGCATGACCACGGCTCTCCTACTGCCTTCTGAAAAATACAAACAGAGCCTCCATCAGAGAGTGAGATCAGTACAGGTTAAATGAGATACACATTTCTAATTTGACAAGATTCTACTGGGATTAGCCTCTCTGTAGTTCTCTGGTAATGGGAATTTCTCCTTGGAGCCCAGGTTTTTGGTTCCCATAGGGTTTTGGGCTAGGTCCCACTTCCAATTAAGGGTTCCTTGTCACTGAGTGGATTTCTTGGCCAATTTGAAAGCTGTTGATTACTCCCCTCCCCCACCCCCTCCCCGGTTTTGGCACCTCTATTGCACAAGTGATCTTTTATTGGGTCTCTGTTCTCTTCCAGAGGGGAGTGTGTTCAGCCTTCTTATGGTAACAGTCTGCATTTTATATCAGTGGTTTCCGCTTTCTCCAAATTGCATTGACCAATTTCCCCTGGCAGCTTATGCAGTGCCTTCCAGCACTGCACTTGCTACTCTCTGGGGGCTGGTTTCCATTCTGGATCCCGCAGGGTCTCTTGGTGTTGTTCAATGACAACATCTTGATGTGGTTTCTTCAGCAAGAGGATCTTACCTTTGGCCTGGGGTGGGTATTCAAGAGCTTTGACAGAAACCTGTCTTGTTTTAGGGACCTTGTAGGTCACTTTCATCCACAGCTCACTGTGGGAAGGAACCCATGACTGGGACAGGGAGTTGCAGATCTGATCTATTCATCATGGGGTTAGGCTTTCTCCCCTTCTATTCACACCCCCTCTTACCAGGCGATGCCCATTTCTTCCTCAAGGTCTAACTGTATGTGGGCCAATAAGTTTTTTTGTGGAAATGAAATAAAACATCTCTCAAAATAAAATCCCAATACAAAATAAAATTTCCAAAAAAGCCCACAAAACAGTTTTTTAAAAAATAACATCTTTCAGTTTTTGAATAACTGGAGAGACAACCCAGGTTTGTGAAAGGAATCTTAGAGGTACAGATCTTTAATAAATAAATATACATGCATGTAGTTTAAAATGAAAGTTCATATGTTTAAGATATTGACATTTATAAATTTATATACTTATTAATAAAATTCAAATCAATTTTATCTGAATTGGGAAAAATTAAGTTTTCCAAGCAAAAAGAAATATTTAACAATTATCATGAAAACTTTCAAAAATATGATGTTGGGTAGCTTGTCCTATCTAGTAGTAGAAGCTAATATGAAAGTCCCATAATCTAAGGGCCAGGGAGATGCTCAAGCCACCCATGCAAGCATGAAGACCCGAGTTCAGGTCTCCAGAACCATGTACCAGCCAGGTGTGGAGGAGCACCCCTGTGACCCCAGCACTGGGAGGGCTCACTGGCTGGCCTGGCTGTGATTTAGCCGTGGATTTAGCCAGAGACCCCGTCACAGTCACCGAGGAAGAGCCTTAATGTTGACCTCTGACCTCCACATGCACTCACACAAATGTGCACATGCCTCTGCACACACATGTGTGCTCAGACATGTACAAATGTGCATACATACAGGCCTGCACACTGCACACATACACTTGCAAAAAAGCACTTTAATTTTATAAACAGGAAAAAATGAAGCAGATCAGTTAACTGGAAGAATGTCCATATGTAGAGAAAAGATTAACATGTTAAAGGGTATGTTTAAAAATAAGTATAACTGTCATGATTAAGTCCATTTTACACACTAATAGAAATGTTGACCAGTAAACTCAAGCAGAATCAGAAAGATTTTACTGTGGACATTTGAGACTTACAAAATAATGTGATGGGTAACCCAGAAGTAATTGTACCATTACCCTAGAGAAGGTGACAGATACATGCCATCTTGTGTAGTTAGCTGTGATAAGGGCAGCTAAAATCTACTTCTTAATGAAGATCTCTAATATATCACAATTTTATTTTGAAAAGAACTATAGATTCAAAGCAACATTTTAGTTAGGTGGGAGTTGATAAGCCTTATAGAATAATCTCTGCTGAAGGCAGGAGGGCCTTGAGGGTTGAGAAAAAGTAAAAACATCCTGCCCACTGTAGCGATGCTAAGTGAATGTTAAATTAGTTCCAAAAGCAATGCGAGAGAAGTTATTAAAGATCAGAACATGACGAAGTTTGCTTTGCCACCCTTCCTTTCAGGGCTTCTGTTCATTAAAAGTGCCAGTTGAGGGGCTGGGGAGATGGGTCAGTGGTTAAAGGCACTTGCTCACAAGCCTTCCAACCATGTAGAGCTGGTTAAAGCAGCATGTGTCCTCTGTAATCCCAGCATGCCTATGGCCACACACACACACACACACACACACACACACACACACTTAAAGTGCCATTAGATGAGAATACAGTTACTGCTTTCTGGTGGCCAAATGCTGGTCAGGTGTAAATATCTGTCCATACGGTGTGGTTGCCTCAAACATCACATAGCTACATCATTGATTACTGAAATGGAAAGTTAGGGAGAATTACATATCTGTATCTGAGAAATGCCCAGAATGAATTATTAGGTGAAAATATGAGCCTCAGAGCAATACTGTGGCAGGAGGACTTTTCTTGTGCAGATGGGGGAGAAACCACAGACAAGCGCAGAGAAGCACAGGCAGTATGGTCTGTCTGACAGGTGCTAACAGTGGTTGCCTCCGGTGGGAATGGATTGTGGGGCATGAATCAGAGTTGGCTTTTTCTTTATGTATGTTCTTTCTTTGACCTCTGAGGATGATCATATACCAGTCTGTACAGCCCCTGAGCAAACCATCTGAGTTCTTCCCAGATAGCAGTACAGTGGCTGAATGCTTCTCAGCTCTGACTGGCACCGGGTGGGACCCTGGGGCAATGAAGGAAATCTCTGCTGACATCTGAGCATGCCTACCTGAAGGCCTTTTGGGGCTTTGATGAAATTTAGGACCTATAGAAAGGTTGTGACCAAGGAAACAGAATGATCATAATACATTCATCCTACACAGTGGAGAAATAACATTGCACAATGCTGTAACTGCACACACTGGTTTCCCCAATGTCCCCAGGGGTAGTTTAAAGTGATCAAGACATGTCTCCCAAGGGTTCACACATTAGAGGCTTGGGCCCCAGTGTGCAGGGGTAGAGGTGGCGTACTTTCAAAAGGTGGGGTCAAATTTGCTGACCTACTTCTGACCCCCCCACCCACATGGTTTGGCCATCCGTGAGCTCTTCACTCACACTGTCTTTGTTCCCAGGGATTCTGTCATTGGTTCAGCTACTGCTGGACAGACAGGGTGAGCTGTACTCCAGCCTTTGTGACTCCTGAGGAGACTTCAAACTTGTTCCAAGTGCTAGAAGCTCAGCACTAGACGGGACATTTTTATCATGCTGTCCAGGCCTCAGGCAACACTGCTGTAGAGAGACCGAAAGAACTTCAGAGTCAGAGGCTGGGAGGAACACGGTGTGACCTCATTGCAGCCATCATCACCTCCGCAAGACGGGGCTCATCAGTGTTCCCATGAGGATGAAAGCGCTGAAAACAAAGTCGTCCAAAGAGAAGAGGGTCCAGGTGGAGAGAGGACAGAACAGTAACTGGCCCAGAGCATACTGCATCAGCATTAGAAAAACAACAACGAAATATGCGAACTGGCAGTGTTATTTTTCCCTCAGAGGAGATGCCGGTGCCTCCTGTTCTCCAACTCTGAGGGTCCTGCCTGCAGCTCCTTGCTGTGTGCCACCTGGTGGAGAGTCTGCACGTTCTTCATTCCTTCTGCATTATCACAGATCCTGGTGAGGCTCGCCTATCTCTTCTCCCTCACTCCATTCATTCATTCATTCATTCGGTTCTTATATTAATTTGTACTCAGGATATTTACTTTATGTGACAGACACCATATGGCCAGTTTAAGTTAGAAATACAGGGACTATGTCCAATCGTTTGAGAGAGTGGGGGGATGATAGAAGGAGAGAGAATAGATAAATAGATGTTGGATAAGATTTTATGGTGATATAACATTGTAATAAAAATCTGAAACTTGCTTTCAAAAATGTAAGAACAGGGTTGGAGATTGCACAGTGGGTAAAGCACTTGCCATGAAAGCATTAGGACCTGTGTTCAAATCCCCACACCCACCCAGTAAATGCAGGCTGTGCAACCACAGCAATAGGGATCAGCTGGCTCTCTAGACTAGCTGAATGGGAGAATTCTGGGTTTAAGTGAGAGACCCTGTCTCAAAGAATAAGATGGAGAGAAACTGAGGAAGAAAGCTGATACTGAAATCTGACTTCCCCATGCCTGCTCACACACACGTGCATGAACCCCCCATCCATATACACACAAAATGAAATAGTTAGATGTGAAAAATTGCTCATCCTAAAGTGGGTATTTTCTCACCTGCAAGTCCAGCCCATCCATCTGTTGCAGGTCACAGGAGAAACCTGGCGGGGCTCCATACTGAAGGGAGGGAGAAGGCCCCGGAAGTCACTGAAGGTTTGGAAGAAGGCACTTCCTGACCAGAAGAGAAAATGGGAAAGTGGCAAAACAAGCTTTGTCCTCTGGCCTCCCAGAGCTGCAGACCTGCCCTGGTTCCAGGATGTCAGGGGCCTTGGCTTCTTCATCTGTGGGATGGCGAGGGAGTGCGTAGCCCGTGGACTGTGGGGAAACAGCCCTGGCTCAGGGCAGGTGCCTACTTAGGGGCCAGTGGCTCATTCTGTCAGGACGCTTTCTCCATGTAGGTTGATGTGGTCTTTTCCTTTGTCTCCCTCCCTCCCAGGGTTGACATGCTTCCCTGCCTGGCTTTCCTTCACATAGTGGGAGAGCACCTCACATCTGGACCTCATACAGAGGTTTCTGGAGGGGTCAGAGGGTGACAGGAGGGTTACTGGAGGGTGTCTTATTCCAGAGTATTCCTTGCCTGGTGAGGACCCAACCTGATACCTCACATTTTTGGCCTTGGCACAGTAATTCACAGGCATCGCAGGTTCACATCTTCCTGTGTGGTCAGAAGCCCTGCAGGTGTTCTAGGGACCTCATAGGAGTGGAATAGTATGTATCCCTTCTGTAATTGGCTCATTCCATTTAGCATAATGTGTTTGAGAGCCAGACATATGCTAATATGTGCCAAAATTTCCTTAGGTTTAAAAATATTTTATTCTTGTTTTTATTGAGAACTTTATTGTTTGAACATATTGTATCTTGGTTGTCTCAGGTTTTAAAAGCAAGTGAGATTCCGTGATTGGTTTATTCCACCTTTTAGGTACCTATTTTCTGTGGATGTAGAACTGAGTTTTAAAAATAATTTAACTTCACAGATTCCCCCTCTGTGTGTAATTATCGGAAAATTATTGACAAGATCGTTTTTCATTTCAGGGTCTTGTATTTCGCATCAGTTCAGTCACCTGACTCTCATGCATGGGTTCTGGACCCTTCAAGTAAGCTCTCCTTCCAGAAGTTACCCTGGCATCCTCAGGGGAGTGTGTGGTCTCCAGTGGGCAGGCTCATGCCACAATTTTCTGGGGCTCCTCCCACATGGCCAGGAAGGGTACATGCATGATGTCTGAGAGGCAGACACCCACACTGTGCAGGTACCCAGCACCCACGTTCAGAGTCTGGGGGCAGCTGTTGATTTTGCAGGCCAGTGTTCAGCTGGTTGGCTCTGTGCGACAACATTAGTGACAGGTGTCATGTCTGCTTCGCTAGGGATAAGTGAGCAGTTCCCGTGCACGTGTGAAACCTGCCCCAAATACCTTCAAGTATCAATTTCATTCTTGTTCATAATGTATTTTTATCGTAATCCACACTCATCGTTTTCCTTTTTCCCATCACCCTTCCACTGAACCCCCCTTTCATGTCATCCAGTCCTTCTTCTACCTTGATATATTTCTTTTGCTCTGCTCTATCATCCATGGTGACATTTTGATGAGCCCAATATTGTGCAGGTAATGAGAGCTGTTCGAAGTCATGAATGCGCTGATCACATTGAATATAGAACACAGCTCTC
>PVHP010057239.1:0-10057 GCA_004024765.1 Zapus hudsonius
AAGAGGTGACTTGGCTTCAGACAGTGAGCACTGTGCTGAAAATCTCCATACTCAGCCTCATTTCCCTAAGTGGACTGTTCGTGCTGGTGAGAGGGAAGAAGGAGAATGTAGAGAGACTTCAGCATGCTTTTGATGGTGAGCTTCCAGATGTCTCCCAGATCACTGAAGCCATCTTCCAAGGATATTTTGCATTTTCAGGTGGAGGATGCTTTACATGCATAGCAGGTAATTAACAAACTTTTGAGAAATGAAACACCAAGTCATGGGTTCTTGCATGCACTATGAACATGTTTTCAGTATTTTGGGAGTTTTGTCTTAAATAAATGATTCCTTTCTCTTCTATTTGATGTAGTTCCTGCATCAGCATAAATCCTGGCTGCTTGTATTTTACCTACTCTTAATTATTCTTCTTTTTGATGCAAAAATTATTTTATTGAATAGCTTCTATTTTTAGCTTTTGTCTCTATGACCAAAAATGTGGTACCGTTCAGGTAAAGTAATTTCCTTTCTATTAGTGAATGAATGATTATATTGTAGAAATAATCCTTCCCATGAAACTATGAATTCAGACATTCATATTGTGAGCTTCTATGACATACTTAAGTACTTAAACACTGTTATAAATTTTAGTTTCTCAATTGTATTTTATACTTCATTATAACTTTTTTCATATATGATTGTAATATTAAAGATTTGTATAATAAATCAATATGAGGCTGTTGATATAAATATACATTTATATGGTAGAGTGCTTGACTAGAATTCATGAGAGCCTAGATTTATCCCCAGCACCACAAGAAAATAAAAAACAAGAAAAACAAAACAAATTGATTTGAAATTTAGTTTTTTTTTTAACACAAAACACTTCAAGAGAATGATAAAAAATATATCCTTCATGTATACATTTTAGGAGCTATCATCCAATTGTACTGACTTTATTAAGATGATAAACTAGTCAAAATGCAAAGAAGTATTTGGGTCTACTCCATGTAACAATGACCATTGGAGCCCCAAAGAGACTTCCTTCTTTCACCACTCTTCAGCCTGGAGCTCCTGGGCACGGAAGGAGAAACTGCTCCCACAGCTTCAGGTCCATTTGGTCTTCGTGGCAGGCCTGTGCTGGTGCAACAGTACTTTCTTGGCTGACTCTGAACTTCAGAGTTGAGCATTGGGTGCTGGACCTTGCATTGCACCTGTATTAGACTCACACGTTTTCAGTAGAAAAGAATCATACATATTCTCAATTGCTCTGCAGCTAAATTTAGTAAATTCCTCTTCAATATCAAGAGAAAAGTTTTTCTCCTTTTCATTTTCAAAGTTAGTCTCTGTGCTTGAACTCTACATCCTTTTCTCTCTTACCTCCTTACTGTTGTTTCACATTCTCTTAGGCCATTTTTTTCTCAAATTCAATATTTTATCAGCATCAGCTCTATTCCTTTATGTTAAATATGATCAGACTCTTGACTCTTGAACAAATTTTTCTTTTAATCCTAGTACCCTTCTGCACTTCCCAGACATGGTGAGTGTTTTCTCCTCTCTGGACTTAGTTTTTAAATCTCTAGAATGGTCCTCATAACTTAAGGTACATCTGTGCCTTAAAAACTAATAATCACAAGTAAAATTCAACACAAAGTCATAAGGCAGCATGGAGGGTATGTATCAGACATGGCATGCATCCATAAAATTATTTTCATCTGATGACAAGTCATCTTAATGAAATAAAAGATACCATGGCAAGTAGCTAGAGAAAGTGCTCAACATTGATGTGGAAAGACTAGTCAGTGTCAACTTTCAGTCATTTGGTAGAGAAACCAGAGAAGACATAGAGATCCATGAAGAAAAACCACCATATGTTCTAAAAGAGGGGGCAAGCATGTGGTAAAATGGTTTAGAATTGATGAATCTGAAGAGAGACCTGAAGACACTCCATTGGTTCAGTGAGGCATCATTGGTGAACTTCACTGATGAAAGTAAATTTGCACTAAGTTATAAAGTAAGGAACTGAGAAAATAAGGCTGTGGTAGATTTCTTGAATAATCTGTATCTTAATGTGCCACTGCAATTTCAGGGACAAGAAAAATGAGTCCTTTCTCTCTCCATGTATATTATTATGTTATATTATATTATTATTTATTATACTATATGAGTATGTATATAGTTAGTACATATTATATTTTAAATTATATTAATTATTATATATGGCTTCTATTTGAGCTAGTTTCTTTTTTTTCCCAGTGCCAGAGATGATTATTAGATAACTATATCTGCTAAAAAATGATCTATAACATTTGTTATTCTATAAACTAATATAGAATTCATCACTAATAGTTGAGAGTAAGCAAAAGCTGGAGGAATTTCAATTTGTGCTGAGGTACTTCATTTATTAAGTAAATTTAAGAGTCCTAAATACCATTTTTACATATGAAATGGAAATCTGTCAGCAGCTAACTTTGCACTTCAGTCATTTTTGTTCACAAGTTAAACTTAAGAAGCTTTGTTCATGTAGTTTTCCCAAGGGATCAGGTACTATGAGATCACATTTAATTTTACATTTTTGTATCTTCAGAAATATTACCCTTTGCAGATAAAAGTTCCTAAAATATATATTTGTAGTAATCACTTCTGGGATGAATCTCCAAACCAGGCACAGTTTGGGGAGGAAAGTATTTATTGAAGTTATAGATCCATGGAAGTCCCATAAAGGCAAAAGAGTTTGGCCCCCTTTCACAGGTCCAAACACAGAGATAAACCCATCACCAGTGACTCCAAAGCAAGCAAACACATTCAAACTTGAAAACAACAGGAACTCCAGGCTTGAGTTCAGACCTACCCCAGAAACACCTTAGGTCTGGACCCTAGGATCCAGCCAAGGTAACATACCCTCCAGCCAGGTAGCTGGAGAAAATAAACTTTAATAAACTCTTGAATCTATTGGGGGACACCCCTTTAAACTACCACAATACACCCCTGGGCTCCAATAGATTTATAACCAACTCACATTGTATATTATGTTCAGTCCAACTTTAAAGGTCCAATAGTCCTTACCAAGTTAAAGGCTGTTCCAAAGTCCCAAGTCTTATCTGAGATTCAAGATTATCCTTTAACTATAAATTCTGTAAAATCAAAACAAGTTACAAACTTTTAACCTAGTACAGAAGAAAGATTTCCAACTGCTATGAGGCATAACAAGGAAAGACTTGGCCAATGCAAACTTAACAACCATTAGCAAACCTAAGCATCTGAAGTTCAAGTACAATATCACTACAAGTGACTGACAGTATCCAGATTTTCTAATTCTTCCCCTCCACCTTGTCTGAGTATCTGGGGAAAACTTCCATCACAAGCCAACAGTGCTCCATGGTAGCCCTTGTGTAGTTCTGGTATATCCTAAACATCTTCAGGTCTCCATTGCAAACCACAGTCCACCTTCCAATGACTTCATTAGCAAATCAAGGACTTCATGCCCTGTTCCATATGCTGCATCTCAGCAGTGGCTCCTGGAACCATGTTCACTTCATGACCCATTCCACATATGCATTTCTTATGCTTCCAAAAGCAATACCAAGTCTGCAGGACATAGCCATTTTGTTAATCCAGGGACAAAATAAAGAGCTGGTTCCTTCCTTTCAGCTATTTCCTTTCAAAAGAGATTGCACAGTCCATCATTCAGTCCATCCTGGGTAGAAACACCTAAGGCATCTTTCCATTGTTTAAATGTAAAGCATTTGGGACATCTTTAATCATGGCAATATCTCTTTTTTTATTGTCCATAATGAGTTACATTATTTAATGGGCAAACGATGAGTTGTTATCCCCATTTCCCCAATTCTCCTCTTCCCCATCCCCAATCAACTGGATATCCTCCTCCATGGGCCGTCTGGATCAGTTCTTGGGGCAGGGAATCAAGGATAGCATAGTATTCAGCCCAGTTCTCCTGACCCTAGTATGTTGTTACTCAGGGGTGTCTTGCCCTCTGGATATTCTCCCCCACCAAAGCTCTCACAATCTTTCTGCCCCATCTTCCGCTCAGATCCCTGAGTCGTGGTGGGTGAGTATTAAGGCTGCTTTAATGTTGAGAATTTAGGGGTCTTTGTGTCAAAAATTGTTGGTTTCTGTCTCACTGGCTTATCCTATGTTGATTGAATGGCTGTGGCTGTGGGTCCCTTGTTCACCACATCATTCTCTGTGGGGTTCCATATGGATCCTCCACGATAGGACTGTGGTGGCTCATCTCTTGCCAGGATCTCAGCTATCGGCCTGCGGATGGTTGGTAGGGTTGGATGGGCCACAGCTCTCTTGCTGCATTCTGAAAGATACAAACACAGTACACATTGGAGAGTGAGATCAGTATAGGTTAACAGATATACACCATTCTGGATTACCTAGATTCTATTTATAGTAGCTTCTCTGTCAATTGTTCCCATAGTGCATCTCTTCTTGGGAACCCAAGAGACCAGGTTCCAGTGCATATCACCCTAAGTCCCCAGTTCCAGTTAAGGGCTCCCCCTCACTAAGTGGAATATTTGGCTAAATTTAAAAGTTATTGATTGTCTTTCCCAGGCCCAGGTTCCTCCATTGCACAAGTGCTCCTTTCTTGGTTCACCATTCTCCACCAGTAGGAGCTGTGGTCAGCCTACTCACAGCAGCAGACTGTGTTTCATGCCAGTGGTCTCTGTTTGCTCCAGCTGTCATTGACCAGCTTCCCCTGGCAGCTTATGCAGTGCCTTCCAGCACTACACTAACTACCATCTGTGGGCTGGTTGCCATTCTGGACCTTGCGGGTATCTCGATGCTGATCGATGGCATTCTGTGTTTTCTTCAGCAACAGGGTTTTGCCTCAGGCCTGGGGAGTGCATTCAAGAGCTTTGACAGAGTTCTGTCTTATTTTTGGAACCTCAAGGGTCACTTTGTTCAACAGCTCATTGAGGGAAGGAACTGGTGACTGGGTCCAGGGGTTGTCAAACTGATCAATTATTCAAAGGCTTAGACTCTCTCCCCTACTACTCATGACCCCTCTTACCAGTTGACGCCCACTACTTGCTCAATATGTTACAGTATGCTTGTGAGGATTTTTTGATTTTGACCCTAATTTGGTTTAGCTTCTTTAGTAATCTAAAGAAAGTCTCTGTGCCTATAAGTTAAACTTGCTTTGAGTTTTTTCAACCTTAAATCTTAAATTTTCAGTTCCATTTCATTAGTCAAGCACAACAGCCCATTACTTAAATCCAACTTTGATCAAGCTCTCAGGTCATGGACAGTTAGATGCAGCCAGCTCTTATTCCAGTTACACAGTTCCATTAAAGTTTTCTGTAATCTATCCTTCCCCTTAGAAAGTTCACAAGCCAAGCTCCAAATGCAATTATCTCTGCACTTAGCATTTCCAAATTCTTATCAGAATAGCCCATAAAACATGGATAACAACTCTGGGAGGCATCTTTAGTTGCAAGTATCAAGTCCATGTCCATTCCTCCAGCATACAGTTTCCAGAAAACAAAAATCCACATGGTCAGATTCATCTCAGCAATATCACCCCACTCCTTGTACCAAAACTGTAGTAGTCAGCCACATGCAGCTGGGATGAATCTCCAACCCAGGCACAATTTATGGAGGAAAGTATTTATTGAAGTTATATATCCAGGGGAAATTCCATAAGGGCAAAAGAGGCTGGCCCCCTTTCACAGGTCCAAACAGAGACAGAAACCCATCACCAGTAACTCCAAAGCAAGCAAGCACATTCCAACTTGCAAACAACAGGAACTCCAGGCTTGAGCTCAGACTACTCTTTGTATAGTTGGAATTCCACACCCACCCAGAGACAACTTAGGTCTGGGCCCTAGGATCTGGCCATAATGATATACCCTCCAGCCAGGTAGCTGGAGAAAAAACTTTAATAAACCCTTGAATCTATTGGGGGACACCCCTTTAAACTACCACAATATTCTTTTTATTTGGATGAAATTGGGGATATTGAGAGCAGCATAGCCAGAGACTTTCCATTTAGTATGAAACTCAGATGCACATCGGTGTGCCTGTGTATGTGTGCATATGTGTGTTTGCGTGTTCATTGTGTTAGAGTGGAAAGAAAGAACGCCATCCAATTTTTGACAGATGAACACTTTTAAGTTAACTTAAGAAATAAATTTTTACCTAATATAAATTTGCTCTTTTATATGTTGTAGGGGAGCTGAAGAAACCTAACAGGACAATTCCTAAAAGCATATTTACGGCTCTTCCTCTTGTCACTGTGGTTTACTTACTTGCCAACATTTCCTACATGACTGTTCTGACACCCAGAGAAATTATCTCTTCAGGTTTGTATGAAAATGGTAAAACTTTCTAGCACCTCTTAAGTGTGTAACTGTTGTTTACTGTTTAATGCTCTCTATATAGAGTCAGTTCATGATTTTCTAACAACAGAGTATCTGCAAGTGTGAGTTAGCTGAGAAAAGAGGCTCATGCATTTTCTATGCATTTTCCAATAATATGGGAAAGACATGTTGATGGATGACACAAATCAGACTCAACATTGGTGGTCTCTGTCATGATCTCCTCAGAGTGACAGTATACAGTTGTTGGTCACATCTGATGGCTCTTTCATAATGTTTGATTCTCAGTAATCTAAGGAGCACTGGGAATAATGCATTTGAAATGTAGCCATTAGCAGTTGAAAGAGAAAACATTAATGGTAAATTGATAAATGCAATTAAATCGTTAGTATGCAAAATAATATTGTTCTTGGGATGGAGAGATGGCTCAGCGGTTAAGGCGCTTGTCTCCAGTGCCTAAGGCCCCGGGTTCAATTCCCCAGGACCCACATAAGCCAGACCCACAAGGTGGTGGCCCTGGTGTGCGCTCTCTCTCTCTCTCTCTCTCTCTCTCTCTCTCTCTCTCTCTCTCTCTCTCTGTATCTGCTTGGAAATGAATAAAAATATAAAAATATTATTTTAAAAAAATATTGTTCTTTACCACCAATAACTACATTTTATGCATTTTATACATTTAAAGGGCCTTGAATATTTTAAAATTTTATTAAAAGTTTCCACATTAAATCCCAAATTGTAGAATAAAGAATAAGGAACTAAGGCAGGTATGTTAGTACATGGCCATAACCTAGCACTTGGGAACTGGGGGCAAAAGGACCTTCAGTTTGAAGCTTGTCTAGAATACATAGAGAGACCCTGTTGCATTTACCTTTATGTTGCTGGCACAAAGCACCCAACCAAAAGCAGCTCATTGGAGGAAACGGTTTATTTTGTTTTACAGACTTGAGTGGGAGCTCCAACTGGCAGGAAAAACATGTGGTATGAGTAGAGGCTGGACACCATCTCCTGGCCAATATCAGGTGGACAGCAGCAGCAGGAGAGTGCAAACACTAGCAAGAAGGAGCTGACTATAACACCTATAAGCTTATCCCCAACAACCCATCTTTCCAGCAAAGATGAAATTACCAAATGTCAGCAGTTGGGAAGCTAGCATTCAGAACACATGAGTTTATAGCGGACCCCAAGTACACATTCCACCCCCAGCCCCCATAAACTCTTGACCATTCATGATGTAAAACACAATTCAGTCTAATTTTAAAAGTCCCTATAATTTTGATCAATCCCAATGCTGTTCATATACCCCCATAGTCTAAGGTCTGTTTAATGAGTTATAATAGCTATAAATAAATAAATAAACAATGGCACAGAATAAAGTCACATTAAAAAGATGGCATTGGGCATAACAAGTAAAAATCGAACTGATACAAGATCTAAAACAAACAGTCCCAAGTCAAATATCTCTTACTAGTATTTGCTATGAGCTTTTAAACAGATCTTACTATTGACAGAAAGTGTGGTAGTGTCATGGTTTGACCCAGGTGTCCCCCACAAACAAATGAATGTGTTCTCAATGATCGATCCTCAGCTGATGGCAGTTTGGGAATTACAACCTCGCTAGAGCTGTGTTGTTGTTAGGGTCAGGCTTTTGGGGTTATAAGCCAGCTTCCCCTTGCCAGTATTTGGCACACCTTCCTGCTGCTGTTTGCAGTGCTGTGGCAGAGGTGATGTCCACTCCTCTGCTCATGCCATCATTTTCCCTGCCAGGATGGAGTCTCCCCTCAAGTCCGTAAGCCAAATAAACCCATTCCTCCACAAGCCACTTTTGTTTGGGTTCTTTCTGTGCAGCAACAAGAAAGCTGACCGCAACAGGTAGTGATGCAAAAGAGAAGACCTATATCTCATATAAATAACAAGTATACAGTAAATAATGGCGAGAAGCTAAGATGACATTGAGGATCATTTTAAAAAATATTTTATTTATTCATTTTCAAGGAGAGAGAGAGAGAGAGAGAGAGAGAGAGAGAGAGAGAGAGAGAGAGAGTGAGTCTGGCTTATGTGGGTACTGGGGAATTGAACCCAGCTTCTTAGGCACTGGAGGCAAGTGCCTTAACCACTGAGCCATCTCTCCAGCCCAAGGATCATTTTTACTTTTTTATTTACCCTGAATTTTCCAAAATTTCTTTAAAGAAGTGCATAACTGACATAATTAATGGAAAAACTTATAAATAGAATCAATTGGCTCTCAGAGTTAAGAATTTGAAGGATTAGGGGCATTTTTTCCAATTAAAAATATCAGCTAGATGTGAAAATTTTCCAAAGGAATATGATATTTCTATAGTATAAAGTGTCCACTGGATGTTAATTTTATGTACCATTGTAGAGCACATGTCTATCTGTGAACACAGGAGCCCCTGAGGCTCACGTGGTCAAGAAACAGTGATTCTCATCCTCTTGTGTTCTAATCTGTCAAGGTCAGATTTCTGCCCTCTTTCCTCACTTACTGTGCTCATAGGAAAAAACCTCTTCCTTGTGAATAAGTTGTACAATCAAGGAAAGGAGGGTGTACCTGTGAAGGAGAGATGTAGAAAAAGGCATGGGAGGGTCCTCAGCTCTAACACTTTTAGATTGATGATCTTAGTGTTCTAGATACTTTGCTAACATGCTGTTGACAAGTGCTCATATTGTGTGTTCTGGAGGTGTCTGGGCCATGCTTAAAACTAGGGAATATTGACATTGGACAAGGTCATCTGAAATGACACATAAGTTCTATGGAGGCAAAAGTTAAGCATGTTTCCTTCTTTAAAAGCAGCCTGCAGTCTCAAATACCTAGGTATGGTTAAGGAATTTGAAATGTAATTTGAAATTTCAGAATTGCTTACTCATAAATTGATGCAATAATTTTTGGAGGGTAATTTTGTAACATTGGTCTTATTGTCATATTGCTCTAGAGAGATGCATTAGCAATTAAATGTATTTGCTTGCAAAGCCTGATGACCTGGGTTCAATTATCCAGTACTCACATAAAGTCAAACAGTGCCCTTGAGGAATTACACCTAAGGATGTTCTCTGGCTCCACACATGTGCACCAATGCACAAAACAAGCATAAAATTTTACTGTCATCTATTTTTTTTACTGTCACCATTTTATTAAAACATTTAAAATATTTTATTTATTTAAGAGAAAGAGAAAAAGAGGCAGAGAGATAAAATGGGTACACCAGAGCCTCTGGCCACTGCAAACACATTCCAGACACATACACCACCTCGTGCATCTGGCTTTATGTGGGTACTGGGGATTTGGATTCAGGTCCTTCTGCTTTGTAGGCAAACACCTTAACTGCTAAACCATCTCTCCAGCCCTAAAACATTTTTATTAACATATTTATTGTCAATAATTCAATACATTGTATGAGCAAGTCCTGTGATGGTATCCCCATTTTTCTCCTTCCTGTCCCCAACTCTCTGGAGGCCCTCCTTATGGGTTTTTTTTTGAGCAGACCATGGGATATAGGGTTATGGATTGTACAAGAGGTATCCAGTTTTCTTCCTTTGTGTGTTTTGCTGAGGGGTGCAATGACTGGATGTTCTTCCCAGCATGGCTCTTCATGATATGAGGGTGTGTTTCCATCAACAATGCTGAGCTGTCCTTTCCTGACTCTGACAGCATCTCAGCATTCCCATGGCCATTTTTAGAAAATAAACATGTCTTTTCTGGCCACTCAATAAAACAAGTT
>PVHP010057269.1:0-10223 GCA_004024765.1 Zapus hudsonius
TGCTTGGAATTGTTTTCCATCCTTTTTACTCTTAGTAGGTTACTGTGTTTAGTGATAAGGTACGTTTTCTGAAGGCAACACATGGAGGGTCCATTTTTCTGATCCACCCTGCTAGCTGTTGTCTTTTTATAGGGGAGTAAAGCCCATTTACATTCAAAGTTATAACTGTGAGCTTTACTTTGCCCTACCATGTTGGAGGGATTATAGGGGTTGATATATGAACTCTTGTTATTATCTCTTAGGTGTTACTGTGCTCGTTCTCTATTACTTTACTTGGTCAGTTGCTTGTCTCATATGCTTGGAAGATCTCCTGTACTATCTTCTCTTGGTTTGGTTTTGTTTTCCAATAATCGTAGAGCTGGCTAGTTTCATGGAATATGTTTATTTCTCCATCTATTATGATGGATAACTTTTCTGAGTACAGTAGTCTGGGTTGAAAGCCATACTTCTTTAGGCCTTGAAGAGCATTATTCTCAGATCTTCTAGCCTTTAAGGTTTCTAAGGAGAAGTCTGAGGTGAATTTGATGGGTTTGCCTTTGTAGGTGATGAATTTCTTTTCTCTTGATGCTCTTAGGACTTTCTCTTTACTCTCCGTGTATAGCATTGTAACTAGGATATGTCTTGTATAAGCCCTCCTTTGGTCCAATCCATTTGGGGTCCTCTGTGCATCTTGTATCTGTACGGGATTTTCTCTTGCAATATAAAGAAAATTTTCTTGAATAATTCTGTTGAAAACATTTTCTATGGCCCTAGTCTGGTTTTCTTCTCCTTCTGGGATCCCCATGAGATTAGGTTCTTTTATGGTATACCACAAGGTCCCTCGAGTTTTATTGACTTGCTCTTTTGAACTTAATCAAATTTCTGATTTCCCTCTCATTCTCCTCTGTTTTGTCTTCCACATCTGAGCTTCTGTTTTCCCAGTAATTAATTCTGTTGGTGAGGGATTCTAAAGAGGTTATTATTACTTCAATGTGGTTTTTGTTTTCTGATACTTCTTTTTGGGTTGCCTCTATCATCTTGTTGAAATGTGTTTTAATTTTAAGGTTTGATTTACTTACTTCTTCCTGGTACTCATTCTTATATTTGCACGTCTTCATTTAATTTGGATAGCTGTTTTTTGAGACCTTGTGTTTGCTGGTTTGCCTTTAGTTCAATCACTGATCTTCTTAAGTCCATTCATTTCTCCTCTATTATATTAAGCCTGTGGCAAAGCTTGTGAGCTAACTTTGTACTCTTTCAAAGTGTTTATCCACTTTTTCTTCCATTACCAACATTAATTTCTCCACAGGATCTGTGCCAGTATGATCTGGGCTTAGTGCCCTGTCATTTTGGGCCTGCATCTGCTCTCTCTCTCTCTCTCTCTCTCTCTCTCTCTCTCTCTCTCTCTCTCTCTCTCTCTCTCTTGCAGTATCATTGTTGTCTTCCCACTCGGGACTTGGGGGATCTGGTGTGGTTTCCTCAGTTGATGTATTCTTCTTGTGTTGAGATCTGCCCATTTTGATTTCACTCGGGGTGAAATCACTACCACTTTCACTGCCACTTGGGGTGGTAGGGGGGATGTCAGTGAGCTGTCTACACTTTGATAGTGTGGACAGGGTGTATGCTAGGCTCCACGGAGAGGGTTGAGCACTCAGTTTACCTGGGAGATTGTGTGCCGTCAGATCAGTGGCTGGGCTTTAATGATGAGTCTGGGGTAGAGCTGCTTCTCCTGATCCGCTGCGCTCCTACATGGACTGGGACTGGACATGTCACTTCTCATGACATGGCTGTGAGGCACATCTGTGGGCGCCATAGGTGCTGGGACCTGATGGTGTTCCAGGACCTGGTGGTGGGAGCTGGTGGGTAACTGATGAAGCCCTTGGGGGAGGATCTTTTGCAGGGTAGTCTCCCTTGTGTGTGTGGGGAGGGGACAGAGCCTGGGCAGAGGAGCTGGTAAAGGGCTGTCCCCACCAGTGGTGCCACAGTCGGGCCAGTGAGAATGGGCTGTGCTCAATTTCTTACTGGGATGGGGAGCATGCTCTGCTCCTCTCGGCAGGTGTGGGGTTGGCTGTGTTTAGCAGTGGTGAAGGTATGGACAGCCTCAGTAATGGCGCTGGGGCCCGGGGCACTGCAGGGAGCACTGGGAGGTGGAGGATGGAGTGCAGAGCCCTAGGTAACCTGGTGGGAGGCTGCAGGGCCACATGGGGAGTAGGAAATATGGGGGGGCAGCTGCCAGGGATGGAGCCATGTGGGTACCAGGTAATGCACAGGAACCAGATAGTAAAGCACAGGAACTGGGTAAAGCGTGGGAACCCAGTAAAGTGTGGGAACCGGGTAACTCATGGGAATTTGGTAAAGTGCAGGAACCAGGTAAAACCCATGGAAGGGGAGTAGCGGCCTGCCATGGGACCTTGCAGACTCTGACTTCCCAAGCAGGGTTTGCAGGTTGGGCTGCCGAGGGGTGACTCACTGCCTGGACAAGCGCTTATCCACGATGGCAGCTTCCAGGCGGCAGGGACCGGAGCCGGGAAGGAACTGGAGCTCAGGGCTGTTGGGACCCAGCCTGGCTGTATATCTGTGAGCTAAGTTTTAGAATATAATATGCACCCGGATGAGAGCCAGGAGCATGGTAACTCATGCCTTTTGATCCTAGCACACCTGTGCCCCCAGGAGGCAGGGGGTGGCTGACAGCCCTAATCCTGTTTGTAAGTGCTAATAGCTTTGTTCCTGCTTCCTGAGCTCCCTTGTAAAAGAGATAAGACAATACAATGCATCCTTGGGTTATATATATATGATGGATATTGGAATAAAGTTTGAGATTTGTTCGGACACATCTCCCAGCCGCATGTATGTGAGGCTCTGGCTGTACGCATTCACCTTTCCCCATGGAGCCTGTCTACTGCTGGCCAGAGACAGGCTCGCTCTCAGGGTCCAGGGAGCCGTGACTGACTCTCTCTTAACCCAAGAGGAGCAGTGCTGCAGAGTGTCCACAGCCTGGATCGCAGCTGGAAATGCAAACCTTTGTTCCCCTGAGGGTCGTGGCACAGCTCTCCCCTTTCAAATTTGAGTCCTAATTGCTGGCATCCCTGATTCTATTCTAGCACACAGTCCTCTTCACTATCAGTAATTTGAAAGTTCTAAGTTAGCTTTAATGTTTCTTTCTACCTATTTTGTCAATCCCTATGTTCAGTCATCTACAAAGTCAAATAATTGCAAACTTTTTGTCTTCTTTCCCCATCTCCAGTGGAAACATTTCCTCCCTCCAGGCCTGCATTCTAGAAGCTGTAGAGGCACTAGACAGGACCCAGAGGCATAGCGTTGGATCCTGCTGGCCTTGGCCTGTATCACTAGGGAGACTCTTTAAGTGATCACATCTATGTTTTAACAGTATGCACTAAATATTTATTTATTTTATTTGCCCATGTATTGTGGCAGGGAGTGGGTTGGTGTGTCTGCCATCAAGGTCTCTTGCCACTGCTAGTAAACACCAGATGCTCATACCTTTTTTTCTTTTTGCATCTAGCTTTTCAGGGGTCCTGGACCTGGGCTTGCAGGTTTTGCCAGCAAGAGCTTTTAACCACTGAGCAATCCTGGTGGGTATTTTTAAGCATGTTTTATTAATAAAGAAACAGAGAGCAGAAGTGTCAATTCACAAAATCATAATGACACTGAAGTGGGGTTTAAAACAAAGTCTGTTGGAATGTAGATATCACCAGGATCCTGTTGTTTCTTTTAAGTCTACATGAATACGCCCTGGGATCAAAGAAAGTTGACTATTGCTTTCCATGTCCTTTTACACCCCTTGGATTTTCTTTCTTTTCCCCCAACAACAGTGTTTCCTGATCATAACCTATCACCACCTTTCTTTATTTTGTCTCCTCTCTCTTTTTTTTTCCACCACCTCTTCTGCAATGGTCCCTGATCCCTGGAGGATGGGATGGCGACTTCTCACTTAGTGCTGATCACTCCATTGTCCTTCTTCAGGGCACTATGGTGAGTTTTGAGTTTCCTCAGTAGTCGCTGCCATCTGGAAAGAGAAGCTTCTCTAAACGAAAGTGAGAGTCTCATTAACATACAGTCATAACACAAGTATCTAGAGGGTCATATTATATGAATCTAGCCAAATAACAGTAGTGGTTTCCCCCTGGGGCTCATAACCTCACAGCCATAGGCTTTTGACTAGGTTTTTGGTGTCAGGCATGTTGAGTGAGCATCAAATCCAATCAGAGAGTGGTTGGAGTCCTCCAAATCTCAATTAGCAAATAGTATGGACATTTACATCATTATTGTCTAATTTATGACATGCAGAAGCATATGAGCCTCTTTCTTGGGCTGATTTCTGTTGTTTCTGGATGTTTCACTTGCTCTACATGGTCACAGCTCACCTTTGTTCAGGAATTCCCATGCCAGTATAATTGAGATACATCTCCATTCCATATACTTTAAATATTATCTATCTATCTATCTATCTATCTATCTATCTATCTATCTATCTATTATCTATCTATCTATGTTTCTATCATATCTATCTATCATCTATCTATCTATCATCTATCTTTCTTTCTTTCCAACTCTCTATTTTTGTGCTGGGTATTAAAACCAGGGTCTCAAACATGATACCAACAAATCACTTCACCACTGAGCTATACCCCAAGTCATCTTTTTACCTTTTTTAATTTTTAGATAAAGTCTCAGCTTCTCAGACTGTCTTTTAACCCATTCTCTAAACCAGACAAGCCTTGAATTTGTAATTCTCTTGCCTCAGCCTCCTGAGTAGCTGAAACAACAGACTTGTAACACCAGGACCAGGTAAAATCATATCAGAGTCAAGCTGAACATGTGAAATTCCAAGTTCCTCATTAAGTATTGCAAGGTTTGAGCATTCAACACATTTTATTACTTTGTGAATATCAGTACAAGTAGAATGTTCTTTTGTCACTTACCATAGAAGCAATGGAGATTCATGATTCATCTATTAGTTGAAACACTGAATTTAAATCTAAATAATTTTAAATTTAAAAAACCCCTGACATCATTGCATTCAATTGTGCCAACAAAGGAAGAAGGAGGGGATGAAATCTAGTCTAGACATGAGTCCAGCCATCTTCTCATCTTTTTATGACAGAGTCGTGCTCTGCTATTCTAATGTTTCCTTTGTATCCAGAAAGTTTACCTCTCTCTTATGAATATCTTGGGAGGTTCCTTACATTATGGGTCATCATTGGCAGAGCTGAGAAAGTCTCACTGGTGTTAGTTTCTGTCTACTGTGGTTAGATGAGGAATGGTATTGGAGCGTTGGAGAGGATGAATCACACTTTTGAGATTCACCCAACAGGAAAGGATGCTTTCTTGGAATTTGCACAAAGATAGATACAAAGTCCTTGGATGTCAGAGCAACTTTTTTTTTTGCTTTGCCAAGGAATTGCCAAGTCAAGGAATTATAATAATAATTATCATTACTGGTATTTCCCTTGGTGAACTGTAAGTTCTTTGAGAAAGAAGCCATGTTATACTCATTTTTGTATGTGATTATTGTTACCCTGTCTTTTCCCTTATGCCCAAATACCTTAATTATATTCAGTCCTTTAAAAAAAGTTGTACATTTAAGAACAGTTGTTTTTCTTATATCTGTTTATTTTCTTAAGGTATGAAAAACACTTTTTAAATTAAGTAAAAAAGAACAGAAGAAAGGGCAAGAAGTAAGCAATTGTACTTATGGAAAGATAAAAACCAAATTAAACTTTAGTTTCTTCCACGGATTTGCATGGGGGCTTTGTGGACATGGCATGTGCACACTAGGTTTTTAGGGCCTTGTTTCTCCTTAAAAATCATGTGGTTTGACAGAATTCAGTCATATTGTGGAGGATCCATATGGAACCCTGCAGAGAAGGTCGGGATGAACAAGGGATCCATAGCCACAGCCATTCAACCAACTCTGGATAAGCCTAATGTGTTTGTGTTTTTCAGGATGCAACGAGAGAGCTGTGGCCCATCTAACCTTACCAACCAACCGTAGGCCGATGGCTGAGATTCTGGCAAGAGAGGAGCCACCACAGTCATATCGGGGAGGATCCATAGGGAACCCAGAAGACAATGACAGATGAACAAGGGACCTATAACCACAGCCATTCAATCAACACAGGATAGGCCATTGAGACAGGAACCAAGGATTTTCGACACAAGGACCCCTAAGCTCGCAACATTAAAGCAGCCTTATTACTCACCCACCACGACTCAGGGAACTGAGTGGAAGAGGGGCGGAAAGACTGTGAGAGCCGTGGTGGGAGAGACTGTCCAGAGGCATGGCACCCCTCAGTAACAACACACTTGGGCCAGGAGAACCGGGCTGAGTACTAGGCTATCCAGGATTCCCTGCCACAAGGACTAATCCAGACAGCCCACGGAGGAGGATATCCAACTGATCGGGGATGGGGAGGGGGGGAATTGGGGAATTGGGGATAACAACTCATTATTTGCCCACTAAATATGTAACTCATTATGGATAATAAATATATATTTTTAAAAAATCATGTGGTTTGCAGTGCCACCTACCTCCTCTCAGTGGTTCCCGGTTTTGCCCTCTCTCTACTCTGAACCCACTGGCTTCTTGCTATGTCTTGGTTTTTATATGTCTGGTAAGTGCTTCCCCACTATGCTTTTCAAACTAGAGGAAGACGTATGTTTCCAAATAGGGATGCCTTTAGAAATAACTAGTCATTACCACCTGGGCAAAGTGATTTCGTCTAAGTTGATGGACGTTACACAGCTTCGCATTAGAGTGCACAGAGGACCTGCTCATAGCAGATGTTTGCATAGCAAGTTATATAGTACATTGGTTTCACATGTCTGGTTTTATCCCACATGACTGCATAAAGAAAGACAGATACAGTCTGCCCCAAGTTGCACAATTTATATAGCTGAGGTTATCTGCTCAGTGACAGGAACCCTTAACTGGTACAAAGATCCAAGGCAACCTTGGAGACCAAGGGGACCAAGAACCGGATCTCCAAGGGGGAAGTCCCCACTGACCATAGGTCTTCAGAAAAGCTGCACCCTTTAAAATCTCACCAAACTAGCAATATTAGTCTCAATTAACCATTAATGATCTCACTCTTCGCCAGAGATTCTGTTTGTGTTTTTCAGAAATCAATGAGAACTTTGGACAACCTAACTCCACCAATTGGATAAGGGACACCCAAGCAGGAGACAAACCACCTCAAATTCACCATTTAGAGCCCTAACACAACCTCTAAGGAAGTGGTGTGATGAACAAAAGAGCTAGTCCCACAGCAAGGCAGAGGTCCCAGGGAAGGTTAATGGAGATAGACACCAAGGGTGCCCAAAATAGTCAAAACACAAATCCAGAGACTCTTAAGAACCTAACAATTATGCAAACTTTAAACTCATCCACCATGACTCAGGGAAATTTGCAAAAGACGTGGAGGAAAGAATGTAAGAGTCATGGTGGGGGAGAATATCTAATGCATAAAGGGGTATGTCATCCGTGTTTTAAGGGGTTTTCTCCAATAGGTTATGATACTGATCATATTGTTTTGTTTAAGTATATATTTATATACCATTAAAATGTTAAAAATAAATTAATCAATAAAGAAGCCAAGTCCCTCAAACAACCTTGCCAACAGAACTACCCCACTCAATCTCTTTCAATTCCTGAGACCCTCATTCAGACATTGGCTTCCCTTATTAACAGTAGCAGGAAACAAACTCTTCCTTTTTTTTAAAACATTTTATTTATTCATTTTTAAGGAGAGAGAGAGAGAGAGAGAGAGAGAGAGAGAGAGAGAGAGAGAGAGAGAGAGAGCGCACCAGGGCCACCACCTTGTGGGTCTGGCTTATGTGGGTCCTGGGGAATTGAACCCATAGCCTTAGGCACCAGAGGCAAGTGCCTTATCCTCTGAGCCATCTCTCCAGCCCAACCTCTTCCTTTTGAGATAATGTATTTTCCATTAAGCAAACTTGAGAACTTAGAGAAACATCATCTCTTTTCCAATAGTTAACTTTTCCTGGATGTTAACTGCTTATATATCTAATACTCATGACTTGATTTTGAGGCATCACTCCAAATGTACTTTTGGGGGGCTTGAGTGACAAAGCAGCCAATATCCCTAATTACATGACGTTTCCTTTCTGGGACCTCTATTTCTAAAGGATTTCAGATATTGAAGATAAGTGAAGTGTTTTCTTCACTCTATTAATACCCAAACTAGTCTCGTGAGGACTATAGGTGAGAAGTTGGCAATCGGATTTTAAAAATCTCAGTATTAAAAATTACAAAGTTATACTTAAAACTTACTTTTATGTAAAAGGTCGTTTTTCTGGCTTTTGCCTATAAAACAAGGCACAAGACTATAGAAAGCTGATCTCTTAAATCTAAGCGACGTAGAATGTAGTGGTAATATGGCTAAAAAATGATTTTGTCAAGTTGATCTAATGGTTTTCTCTGGACTACAAATTCCTCATAAGTAAAAAGAGGAATCCAAACTCTGGTAAATTTTACAGATCTTCTAGGCTCTGATGTTTTTGGAAGATACAGGGAAAGCTTCCACCTTAAACAAAGATAGCATAGGTCTCCAGGCATGATGGCTCACCTTTAATCCCAGCACTTGGAAGGCAGAGGGAGGAGCATCATTGTGAGTTTGAGGCCAGCCTGAGACTGCTTAGTGAACCCCGTATCAGCCTGGACTGAAATGCAACCCTGCTCTCAAAAAATACATATATACATACATACAAACACACATGCCTACATAGTATAGGTCATCTATAGCGTGAGCAAAGAATAAAGAGGGACTTTTGGGTTAGGGCAGTGTTTCTGGATCACGATTGTCCAGATGAAGGTGGAGAAGAAAGAGACAGGGCTGGGAAAATGTATAGCTTTACATGGAACACCAGTTTTTGGATAATGGAAGAACGAGTAGACATTTCTCGATTAGAAACATAGGGGAAGGGTGTGTCACCAATCTGTGGTCTTCATACCCATTCTACTTTTCCTCATTTAGCACCCACTGAAGTCATCGTGTCTTTACCCCCCAAAAATAGAAGGAAACCTAAGACAATAATTTGGTATATTGCTGGAGGGACAGTGAAGGGTCTGTGTATTTAATTTTAAGAGAATGTATTATGCTAGAAAGCATTGTTCCATAGTTTCTTTTTTAAAAAAATATTTTATTTATTCATTTTCAAGCAGAGAGAGAGAGAGAGAGAGAGAGAGAGAGAGAGAGAGAGAGAGAGAGAGAAAGAGCGCACCAGGGCCACCACCTTGTGGGTCTGGCTTATGTGGGTCCTAGGGAATTGAACTCAGGGCCTTAGGCACTGGAGGCAAGTGCCTTAACCACTGAGCCATCTCTCCAGCCCTGTTCCATAGTTTCATTGGGAGTTTATGTTAAATTCAAGGGCATCAGTCAAGAGGTATAGCTCAGGGGTACAGTATTTCTTAAGCATCCATGAAATGGCATGCAAAGACCTTTGGAGCTGTGGTCCAAAGGGGACATGAATTTGGCAGTGTCATTCATGTAGTAGTGGTTTTAGACACAAAAAAATACAAGACTGAAAGGTTCATGGATTATTGCATCCTGGTTCCAGAGAGCCAATGAGGCCAGACAGTGAGTGGCAGGATTGGAGCCTCTTCAAGGAGGCTTTGAGATACCAATACTTGAAACTATGTTGGTGAACAGTGAGATACTATGGAGGCCCAAGGCAATGCCAGAACCATAGGATGTCTGCTGTGAAACACTGTATATTTGAAGTGGAACTGTGTGAAGGCTAGGTGTGGTTTGTCACCTGCCAGGATGTCAGCCATCATCCAATGTCTTGTTGGTGGAATTGAGTTGTCCCTGGCTCTCTCACTGCCTTCTGAAAAATACAAACAGAATCTCCATCAGAAAGTGAGATCAATATAGGTTAAATGAGACAACATTGCTATTTTGGCTAGCTCCTAATGGGTGTAGCCTCTCTGTAGCTCTCTGGCAGTGGGAATTTCCCCTAGGAGCCCGAGATCTTGGTCCCCATAGGATTATGCCCTGGATCCCAGTTCCAGGTAAAGGTTCCTTGTCACTAAGCAGATCTCTTAGCCAATCAGTAAGCCACTGATTACCCTCTTCGGTTTAGTGCCAACTATTGCACAGATGAGCCTTTCTTGACTTGCTGCTCTCTTAAATATATGTTTGGGTATCAAGTTGATAACAGTGAACATGTGATGGTTTATGTTGATTGTCAACTGGACAAGA
>PVHP010057334.1:0-10844 GCA_004024765.1 Zapus hudsonius
AAACATCCCAGAGTGGTTGTCAGTCCTTGTATATGGAAGTACCTGTTTATTAAGTTGTGTGAGACCTGGGCTTGCTCCCTTTCCTTTCTGTCCCACAGGCCTTCCCAGGCCTGAAGACTGGACTTGCAAACATGCTTCCAGCAGGGAGAAAGCTCTAGGCCTCTTTAATAGAAGGAGTGATATCCTACTGTGTTCTTTTCGTCCCCAAGACATTTAGAATTAAATGAATCTTGCTGCCAAACAAATGTAGCAAATTAGGTCAAACATCTTCATAAACCTTTACAGATCTGACAAAAAGTTAACAAATTGACTAATGTCTCTGTAGTGGTGGTAACATCTGGGACTCAAGGAGGGGAGATGAGAGGAGAGCAACACAACATGTTGTTCCTTAATTGCTCTGTGGACTTCTTTCTACAGTGGATCGTCCTGCCCATCTAATTTAAGTAAATCATTGAGCATATGGTTTAAACTAAATATAGAGCATCTGTGATATTCACAGCTACACACATTTACCACACAGGTGTCTAGCTTTGGACTTGTCATATGGACAGATGGAATTTTTCTGTTTGTCTTTTTTTTTTATGGGGAGTGAAGCAAATGAGTTAACCTGAGTAATGTTGAGTCAGCCTTGTCCGTATCCTTTCTTTCATTCATTGAAGAGTGAAAGTTGGTATCAATACTGCTTGCTCATTCAAGTTGAGGTGATTTGTTTATGCTCATTAAATCATTTTACATGGTAGAACATGATACAGATTATTGATAATATAATAAGCAACACGGAGAGAGAGAGAGAAAGAAAGAGAGAGAGAGAGAGAGAGAGTTTTAGAATCTTCCCTTCCCCCTCCTCCTACTCGGAGTTCTTGTCCTCTAATGCCAAAGAATTGTACACCAGGACAGAATTAAATTTTAATTACACATTTATTCTAATTTAGTAAATTAGGAAAAGGGGAGTTGGATGGGAAATTCTCCCAGTCACCATGTGGGAAGTTACAGAGTTCTCCAGCCACCAGTGTGGGGAGAACACATGTCAAAGAGTTTAACAGAATTTATATTATTTAGCTAAATAAGCAGCCAAAGAAAAGATAACAGAAAGCTCTCATTATAAGGAGAGGGTTATGAGAAAAATGGTCTAGAACCTTTCCCCCAACCCCAGTCATTAGTTGTGGTGTGGGAAAACCTTACCATCCTGAGGCCTGGGACAGCAGTCCCCTCTACTCCATTGCCACTGGAAGAAGAAAGAGGAATGCTTCCTCTAGGGAAGATAATTTAAGTTCTTCCAAGGTGAGTCAGAGACAGCTGATTGGTTCATATTTGACCAATCAGTTTTAGCACCTAGGCTGTAGCTCTAATTATACACCTCTCACTCAAGGGGAGGGGCTGCCTCTGCAGAGGTCTGCCTGTCACAAACAGATGTAAAAATTTATAAGATCTCTTAGAAACATTTTAAAATATATATTTGCACTAAATACTAATATAAACTGACAATATATATTTTATTATGAAATACATACTTCTTGAGATAATGAAGAATCTTTGTTATATCTTGTTAATAAAATACATCTATAAAGTAGGTGTGTTCTGTATATTCATTTGAGAAAGGGGAAAACTGAAGGACAAAAAACTTGTCTGAGATTACATGACATTTAAGAACTAGGATTGAAGGACCCAAATGAAATCTCAAATGAAATCTCAAAAGGACCCAAATGAAAGTGATGAGACAAACAGGAGACCAATCACCACAGCAAGTCTGATAAGCCATGAAAGGTCAATGGAGACAGACACCAATGATACCCAACAAAACCCAGGTCAAATATCCAGAGATACTTAAGATCTCAACAACAAAGCATTCTCAAAACTCACCTACCATGACTCAGGGAACTGAGTGTAAGAGGTACTGGAAAGAATGTAAGAGCCATGGTGGAGGAGAATATACAGAGATATTGCCCCCCTCAGCAACAATGAACAAAAGGGAACGAAAGAAAGAAAAACTGGCTATCTTTGGTGCAGTTCATAACCCCCTATCCTATGGACAGATCCAGTATGGGCATGGAGGAAAGACCCCAGGGAGTAGGGGACAGAGAGGAGGGAAACAGGGAAACTTTCACAAGATTTGGTTACACAATGTATATAATTACTCATAATAAAGATATTATTTTTTAAAAATATATAATTTCATATTGTTTGAATTTTACTATATATTTCATTTGGCTTCTTATAAATAGTAAGTCTAAGTTAAAAAAAATAAAATAAAATAACCTGGGATTGAGACTTGGAGCCAGAGGTTATGCTCCAGAAACTATTGTTGTAAACATGATAATTAAAAAAATGCCTAATTTATATATTCTAATATTCTTTAAGAAAATCATTGTCACTAATCTTATCAATAGGTAATCAAGAATAATGTTGTATCTCATTAAATAGCATTTGTTTAATCAACATGCAGTATATATATATATATATATATATATATATATATATATATATTGTGAGTACACTTGTGCTCTGCAAGGTTTTGGGAAACTGAGAAGCTACTTGGTGATGTATTGAAAGTAAGAACCATAAATGGGCCCTCATAATCTGTCATCAGTTTCAGTTTCTGCAGGACAATTACTATAAGTGATAAGGATAAAGAACCCGTGTCTGTTTTCTCACATTTCTAGGGGCTGGTAAGCCCAAGGTCAGAGATCTGGGTAATTTGGATTCTTGTGAGGCTCCTCTCCTTTATTTGAAGAAGATGCCTGCTTGTATTTTCTCATGTGGTAGGGAATGAGAGGGTTAGTTTCTTTCCCTACTTAAAAGAACATTAATGTCCTAATAAGTGTTCTACCTTCATGTTGATCCTAATCTAACCACATCCTCAGACCCTTGAGAGTTTACACCATCCTATGGGTATTGAATTCAACCCATGGATGTTGAGACAAATACAGACATTTTAGTCCATAACACACATAAATTTGAAAGATCCCAAAGTGGAAAATAAGGGATAATAAAGTCTTCATAAAATGAGTAAATCAATGTTTCCCTGGTAAGTGCTGTCAATTTCACTGAACATCTTCAACAGAAGACAGGTATGCTTCTAGAAGAAATACAGAGCTCCAAAGTCTATACTGAGGGCCTGTAGTACTATCTCCAGAGACTGACATTGAGTCTCCTGCATACCTAAAAGAATATTTATTTTTTTTTACTTGAATCAGTAAACTTTGATACAAATCAAAAGTAGATACATATCATTAATGGCATCAAGATCTTACTTCCATGACCTGGCTAAAATGGGATTTCAAACAAGGATTAGCTCATGAAAACATCTATTTTGTCCATTTTAGCTACAGACGATGTCATCTTCTGGTTATACTTTTATAAACCTTCATGCTTTGACTATAGTCATTAATTCTCCCTAACCTCCACATACCCATTGTTGATTCTCTTTGCTCGGATATGCATGACACATGGTTTCACCATCTCTTTGGATCTAAAATTCTAAATCATAGCCAGAAGCACATATTGCTTAAGAGTTCTAGGCCATTTGTATGATTATATATATAAAACCATTTGTCATTTGTATGAATATATATATATATATATATATATATATATATATATATATATATATATATATATATATGTACATATTCAAGAGAAGGATGAGGAAGAAGAGCATGATGAGAAGTACTCTGTGTATCTTGCACCTGTTTCTTCCATATCTATCTATCTATCTATCTATATATATATATATAAAATATATGAATACAGGTGTACATGTAGTCTTGTGTGCATGTGCACATGCATGAGCAGATGGCAATGGGGAACCAGAGGTTGATATTTTGTGTTTTCTCCAATCATTATCCACCCTAGTTTTTGAGACAGAGTCTCTCATTGAACTTCACCGATAGGTCTAGAATAGCCAGACAGAAGCTATGAGAAGACTGCTATCTGCTTTTAGCCAAACCAGGGATGAGAGGTTTATATTACTCTGCCTGGGCTTCACAAGGGTGTTGGGTTTCTGTCCTCTCCCTTCATGACAATCATTTTAGCCACTCAGTCATTTCTCAATTACCAGTATCCTGCTTTTTATAAATCAAAAATGATATTTCTTCCTAAAACAAGGAAATTTCCTTCCTTACATAAAATTCTCATGAGTATGCTGTAACCTAAAGAGTGAGTAGTGTGTGTCAACTGGTAAGAGGGGCCATGAGTAGTTGGGGAGAATGTCTAATTCTGTGAACAATTGAGCAGTCTGACAGCCCCAGGTCCCGGCCACTGGTTCCTTCCCTCACTGAGCTGTTAACCAAAGTGACCCATGAGGCTCCAAAAACAAGACAGAATTCTGTCAAGGCTCTTGAACGCCCTCCCCAGTCCTGAGACAAAGCCATGTTGCTGAAGAAACCACAGAATACCATTGTTCATCATCGAGAGACCCTTCAAGGTCTAGAATGGTAACCAGCCCCCACATGGCAGTTAGTGCAGTGCTGAAAGACACTACACAAGCTGCCAGGGGAAGCAGAACAACAACAGCTGGAGTAAACAGACCACTTGCATGAAACACAGTCTGTGGCCATGAGTAGGCTGACCACATCTCCTACTGGGAGAGAAAAGCAAACCAAGAAAGGAGCACTTGTGCAATGGAGGAGCCTGGGCCTGGGGGAGACAATCAACAGCTATTAAATTTGGCCAAATATTTTACTCAGTGACGGGGAACCCTTGATTGGAACTAGGGATTCAGGGTGATAGGCACTGGATCCTGTACTCTGGGGCTTCCAAGAAAAGATGCACTATGCAAACAACTGCTGGGGAGGCTACTAAAAATAGAAGCTAGGTAATCCAGAATGGTGTATATTTGTTAATGAATACTGATCTCATTCTCCAATGGAGATTGTGTTTGTATTTTTCAGGAGAGAGCTGTGGCCCATATAACCCTATCAACCAACCGCAAGCCAAAATGAGATCCTGGCAAGAGATGAGCTACCACAGTCATATGGTGGTGAATCCATATGGAACCCCACAGAGAATGATTGGATGAACAAGGGACCCACAGCCATAGCCATTCAATCAACAAAGGATAAGCCAGTGAGACAGAAACCAACGAATCTCGACACAAAAACCCCTAAGCTCACAACATTAAAGCAGCCTTAATACTCACCCACCATGACTCAGGGAACTGAGCAGAAGAGGGGGCGGAAAGATTGTGAGAGCCATGGTCGGGGAGAATATCAGAGACTTGGCAACCTTCAGTAACAACACACTTGGGTCAGGAGAACCCAGATGAAGACTGGGCTATCCATGGTCCCCTACCACAAGACTGATCCAGACGGCCCATGGAGGAGGATACCCAGCTGACTGGGGATGGGGAAGGGAGTAATGGGGAATTGGGGATAACAACTCATTGTTGGCTCACTAAACAATGCAACTCATTATGGATAATAAAAAAATGGAAAAAAAATAAAATTAGTCCGATGTCAAAGTCATGCTAAGAGTCATTAGTAAATATTGCTGTCATTTACTAATATCTATTATCCACCCAGCCAAAATCTCGATTGTGACCTATAATCCTATTTAACCCTTTATTGGAAGTAAACTATCTTATAAGACCTATTGGTTTTACCTAGGAAAGATACTTCTTGATTCCATCTCCTTCTTATCTTGATTGATCCCACAGAAATGCCACTGATACTTCTTGCCTACACTATCTTGCTTGCTTCCAAATATATCAAAATGCTTCCATTCTTGTTAAAACTTTTAAGAGGTTGTTTATTTTTTAAAACAAAACTCTAATGTTATCCATTGGTTAAGAAATAAAACCAAAGCCAATGAGCTTTCTGTCCTGTCTATGATACTACTTGTATCAAAGCCTGGAAAGTTCCTCATGATTTCTGCCCTGATTATCCCTAGATCAAGATACAACCAAGACAAGATATTCCTACAGTCCTTCTTTATCTCTCTCTGCATCTCCCTCCTCCTCATATCTTCACTCTCTTCCCCTCCTTCTCTTCTCCTTCTTCTCTTCTAGTAATTGAATCCAGGCCTCATGCATGCATCACAAGGCTTCTACCACTAAGCTATATTCCCAGCCTCTGCTAGCTTTCCTCAGAAAGGAAACTCTGCTCACATATTTATCAGTGCTCATGTCTTTATTCTGTGCATTCTTCTTTCTCTGGCTGGATAGTTCCTTCAGTGCATTTTTGCTTACTTGGCTCTTTCCTCCTTATGGGTTCTCAGGTCCAACGTTATCTTACTAGAGGAGTGCTGTAAGTCCATTCAGTAAGTCCCTCATAATATGGTAGTCACTAAAGGTAATGTTTCACTAAATACCACCTCCTCACATCTATTTGGTCATGGAGTTTTTTGTTTTCTTTTTCACATTGAATCTGGACTCACTTTGTGACTCACCTTAACCAACAAGTTGTGTCCAGAAGGGACCATGTTGGGTTTGTGGCAGAGGCTCATGCTGGGTTTGGCCTAAACCTCTTGAAGATCCTGGAACTTCCAGGTTTTAACTGTTGTGGAATCTGACGTGCCATGTAAGAATTTTTCTTTTATTCCTTTGTATCCTTATGAAGAAACCATTTCAGAGCCAACAACCTGGAAAGAGAAAGACAGACCCAAGGACTCCCTGAGGGCAGCCAATTTGTCCTTCTCCTGTCTCTGCCTAGCAATAGATATGAGTGAGTCCTCCCTCTCCTCTTCACCCATGAAGCTCCGGGGACCTGTAATCCCAAATGTTGTCTGATGTCTAAGAATTACCCAGAAATGCCTGGTTAATCAACAGAGATCAAAACAGTTATAAGGTGGCTATTTTGAGATAACTTATGTGGAAGCAGATGTAACCTCAGTCTTTATAATTTGTTTTAGCATTAACCAGAGCAATTAGGATATAAATTAAATCTTTGGAAGGAAGAGATGCATGGGGATTTAAACCTGGAACCTAAGAGAAGGAAGCAAGGTGGAGCTCTTGGGTTGAGAAGCCGCTGGAGTTTTATGGGATGCGGCCACATGAGGAAGACCAGGTCGACAGTAACTATGGTAAAAGACCAGATTTTACAGCTTCACCAGTAAACTTGGTAAGGATCAGTTTCTGTCCTCTAGGAAGGGTACAAGCTTAATCTAGAAATCTTTCCTAGATGGTGTGACATCCAAGTTTCTACAGCCTTAGTGACATTTCCTGTTTTTAATCAAGGAATAGAAAACCATTTATTTTGGGGTTCTGTTACCCTGAATGCCTAAGCAATTTCTGTCTCCTCTCATTATTTATGTAATCAGAATTTAAAAAAAAATCTTGGAACTTTTGGTTTACTTAATTCAATGCTGTGATTCTTAAACAAAGTGTCCAACATGTAACATTCAGTGCAGGTTTGATTCATGTATTTCAACATAAATAAAATACAGAACAAAGATGCACAAACATTCTAACTACCCTAAATACAAAAAAAAAAAGGTAAGAAATAAAATCAGAAATGGTGACTAAAGATCTTTTTATACATCCCATAATATAATGCGAAAATCATGGCTCATTAAGGAAGGGAACATACTGAATTACATAGATGTGTTTTACTTCTCTTTTAAAAGAAAACCTTTTTCTTTTCTTAGAATAATGAACTGGAGATTTATTTGATTTTCGATTTTATTTTCAGATGCTGTCTTGCTAAAGCCAATTATCATCTAGAACAGTTTAAACACCAAACACACTCCGATCTAATCAGACAGCGACATACACTGAACTCCAAAATAATAAACATAAGTTCAAGATGAATTGAGATGAATAAGTGCAGAGCAATTTTGAAACAAAACCATGCAGCATGGTAACCCGTTAAGCCCCTGCTTAGATTTCATAGTAGCAATTAATAACACAAGTACAGGAGAGAGAAGAGTTTCCACAGCAGAACATAAATCAAACACTGTCACAAAGTATCATTTGAGAATGCTTCTAATTGTTAGAGCCAGGATTTTCTAAGCAGGCCATGTTAGCCTCCATCTTCTCATGTAGCTCCATGAAGGCCTCAAATTCACAATACTTCTGTTTCATCCTCCCGTGTGCTGGGCTTACAAGTGTGAATCACCACATCCAGCTTGATAATATTCTTACTTCAAAATCATCTTTGTGTACACACAGTATCAAAACTTTAAAACATTCATTTTCAGTCTGGTCTGGAAATCACTTCAATCCTCCTACCTGAAAATGAGTTCTAGGTCAGTCAGCCTGGGCTACAGTGAAACCCTGCCTCTAAAACAAACAAAGAAAACATATAAAATCACCCAAATGAATCACTTAAAATAAAACTATCATATTTCAATCAACTACCATTTTAAACATATTTTCTCCTATGAACAAATATTCTAATGAAAAATTCCTACTGAGAGAGAACATGGAACCAAGAAACAAGCACTTGTGCAATGGAGGCACCAAAGCCTGGACGAGACAATCAACAGATTTTAATTCTGCCAAGTAATACACTCAGTGGTGGGGAGCCCTTAACTGGAACTAGGGTCTCAGGGAGAAATGCACTGGGAACCAAAATCTTGGGCCCCCAAAGAAAAATGCATTTTATAAGTGATTTACAAAGAGGCTACTCATAATACAATCTAGCCAATTCAGAAATGTGTATCTCAGTTAACCTATACTGATCTCACTCTCCAATGGTGATTCTGTTTGTATTTTCAGAAGGCAGTGAGAGAGCTGTGGCTCCTCCAACCCCACCAAATATCTTCAGGCTGATAGCTGACATCCTGGCAAGAGATGAGCCACCCCAGACCTACAGTGGAGAATCCACATGGAACCCTGAAGACAGTGGTGGAATAAGCAAGAGACCTATAACCACAGCCAATCAGTCAACCCCGGATGAGACAGTGAGATAAATTTTTCCACACAACCTAAAGCAGATGTACAGAGACCCCTAAGACCTCAGCAATAAAGCAGTGTTAATACTAACCCACCACAACACAGGGAACTGAGCGGAAGAGGGGGTGGGAAGAGTGTAAGAGCCATGGTGGAGGAGAATATCCAGAGACACGGTCCCCCTCAGTAACAACATACAAAGGGGGGGGTGGAACCAGGTTGACTCCTAGGCAATCCATAACCCTCTACCCCATGGACTGATCCAGACTGCCCACAGAGGATACCAGCTGAGTAGGGACAGGGAAGAGGGAAATTGGGGAACTGGGTACACCAACACATTATTTGCTCATTTATTGTATCTAATGTTGGATAAAAAAATATTTAACAAGTATAAAAAAGGTATAAAGGTATATTGAGAATATTTGTACTTAAATAGCGATATGATAATATATGACATATATGTGTGTATAAAATTTGTATAAGCAGAGCATATCTCTATGCAGAAACAGAACAGTGGATATGCTGAGGAAGTAGGGATTAACTGCATATCTGACATTAAAAAGACTACTGTGGTTGGTTGGTAGGGTTAGATGGGCCACAGCTCTCTTGTTGCATCCTGAAAAACACAAACACATTTGGCTTATCCAGAGTTGGTTGAATGGCTGTGGCTATGGGTCTCTTGTTCATCCCGTCCATCTCTGCAAGGTTTCATATGGATCCTCCACAATATGACTGTGGTGGCTCATCTCTTGCCATGATCTCATCTTTTGGCCATAGGTAACCCAGCAGACAATGACAGATGAACAAGGGATCTATAACCACAGTCATTCAATCAACAAAGGATAGGCCATTGAGACAGAAACCAAGGATTTTCGACACAAGGACCCCTAAGCTCGCAACATTAAAGCAGCCTTATTACTCACCCACCAGGACTCAGGGAACTGAGCGGAAGAGGGGGCGGAAAGATTGTGAGAGCCCTGGTGGGGGAGACGGTCCAGAGTCATGGCACCCCTCAGTAACAACATACTTGGGCAAGGAGAACCAGGCTGAGTACTAGGATATCCAGGATCCCTTGCCACAAGGACTAATACAGACAGCCCATGGAGGAGGATATCCAACTGATCAGGGATGGGGAGGGGGGGAATTGGGGAATTCGGGATAACAATGCATTGTTTGCCCACTAAATAATGTAACTCATTATGGACAATAAATATATATTTTAAAAAAAAGGCTACTGCATATGTTAAAAAAATTCTAAGTAAACACACTCAAAAAACACATTCATATTCCCTTTTATATAGAATTTTGTTGTAAATACATCAGTAGACATAAAGTCATGTAATCATAAGTGCTCAGATTTTAATGTTCTGCATTCATAGCTGAAGGGAAGTAAACTTTAAGGCTTCATATGTATTGCTAGTTTATTCTTATGTTATATTGTCTAGTGAACATTGATAAATGTCTTCCCTGAACAAACGTCCCCCCAAAAATTGAAAAAAATTAAAGAAAAAACAAGAAAGAAGAGACCAGAAAAAGAAAAAGGAAATGGTGAATACAGTTGTTAAGATCAGCACATTTTTTTTCTTTTGTTCTATTTTTTCCTCCTCATTTTTATTATATGAATTAATTAAATTTATTAACCTCTTTCATGTAAGGTACTTCTTTCTTCACCTTATTTTTTAAATCTCTCTTCACTTTTGTTTTCCTCTCTATCTAGTTTCCTCCTTCTAGTCTTTCTCTCTTTGTTCCTTCCTTCTGATCTTTCAACACTTTGGTCATTTTGATTAGTTCAATAAGAATTAAGAATTGGGGCTTCTGGTTCAAGATGGAGGACTAGAAGCCATGTGGTGTCCCCAGTGGAACAATGATTAGGGTTTTTAGTGGTGATCCAGGCCGTGAACACAAGCTGCAGCCAGGCTCCCAGCTCCTGACACTTCCTCACAAGAGATTCTACCAATTGGAACCCGCATGGAGGATAAGGACATGCCTGAGGCTGTGAGTGCTACAGCCCAGCCAG
>PVHP010057382.1:0-10100 GCA_004024765.1 Zapus hudsonius
ACTGAGTGGAAGAGGGGGCGGAAAGATTGTGAGAGCCTTGGTTGGGGAGAATACCCAAAGTCATGGCTGCCCTCAGTAACAAAACTCTGAGGCCGGCAGAACTGGGGGTCTCCTAGGCTATCCATGGTCCCCTGCCCCAAGGACTGATCCAGACTACCCACGGAGGAGGATATCCAGTTGATCAGGGATGGGGAAGAGGGGCATTGGGGAACGGGGTATAACAACTTATTGTTTTCCCATTAAATAATGTAAATCATTATGGACAATAATAAAAACAGGAGAAAGTCATTTGATTTAGTTCAATCTCAAGGCAAGGGAATTTGGAAAGCACATGAATTTCTCGAGGTAGGACCATTGGAAGCTGCCTTCCATGCTCACAGAGGATAACATCAGCACATTGCCCTTTGTGGAACTCAGCATCCAGTTTATCACTTCTTTCTTTGACATTGATAAAGAGAGATGACATTGGCGGAAAAGCCATGCTGGATAGTTCACACACTAGACGAATCTACACACTCCAAACAGTGAATGCCATAAGCAATGAATTCCATCAGATGTTATTCGGTATGTGTGTGTGTGTGTGTGTGTGTGTGTGTGTGTGTGTGTGTGTGTGTGTATACATATAACTTTGGGTTTATGTTCCTTTGGGTAGCTTTCATTAGATTCTCTTCGGTGTCCTTGACCTCCAGAAGTGCTGACTCTGTTGACATAGATGGTGGATGGGGCAGGGTGGTGTGTGTGTTGGAGTGGAGGGGGCTGATGCCAAGACAAGTATAAAGGCAGGATCAGGATGACAGGAAGCTGGGCAGACTGATCATTAGGAAACAGTTTGTGCCAAGGGACTTCATATCCTGCCTGACTCCTCTGGGCCAGTCCTGGGATCAAGCCCTTGAGGAAACCATTTCTGGTTCAGCGCACCTGCCCCGATCTCTCAGCTCCTCCTGGCAGGTCTGTGGACAACCCCTCAGCTTAGCCGATCTTTTGCTTGTTTGTGGCCCGCAGAGGAACAGTGGATTGGTTTGAAGTGTGTATCACCATTTCTCTGCCTGCCTCTCCTGATATACTTTCTTCTATCGCTACAAATCTCAGCACAGGGTGGACAAAAATAGCTTTGTAGCCTGGCATGGAGGCACAGGCCTTTCATCCCAGCACTCAGGAGGCACTGGTAGGAGGATCGCCATGAGCTTGGGCTAGAGCAAGACCCTACCTCAAAAAAAATTTAAAAAAGAAGAAATATAGCTCTGTATCCATGATGCCATTCTGGGTATGCTCCCACTTGTGAGGCAAGGAAGGATGGAACTCTTTGGGGACTACAAAATACCTGCCTCCCACCTGTTTCCCTGGGCTGCTTTAAGGATGGGGGGTGAGATACAGAGAGAAGGTACTTGGCACACAGTAGGTATCAGCAAAGCTCAAGGGTCTTCTGAGCCCTCAGGAAGGGGTGTCCAAGCCTTAGCTTGGATAGCCATGACTCTAGATCAACACAAAATCATCTATTGCCTGATTCTCTAGCATGAACTTCATAGATGCCAACGTTACCTCTCAATATCATGCAAAATAATGTATATCCATCTCTTCTAACCTGTGGGCCTGGCTTCCTCGCCCTTAAAGTGGGCAGACCAGCCCAGCTTTAGACGCAAAGTCCAAAGATTTCTTAGACACATCATCATCCCACCAGCTGAGAGCTGAGCCCAGCGGGAGTCCCAGCGTCTCTGGGGCCATCGTGCCTTGTAAGTTTCTAGCTGCTGTTGAGCCCTTTGAGGTTTGAGTTACATTTTCACTTGGCAGAGTCTAGTTCTCTGATTCAAAGAGAAGAGCTGTCAGAGAGAAAGAAAGAGAGAGCGGAGGGTGGTGGTGGTGGTGGGGGCTCCCTCGGCTCCTTGGACTTGGAATGACTGTGGTGAGCAGGCGCGATGCATGCAAATCAGAAACACATGCAGGGGCTCTGCTCCCAGCACACAGGGCTCCGGAATGAAGGCAACAAGGCCTTGACGTGCAGCTCAGGCCTGGCTTTGCTAGGGAGGAGGGTGTGGGGAAGGAGCCTGCACCTGTGCCCTCTTGTCCTGCCCTGGAGAAAAGGAGAGAAGGTGGGTTATGGAAGGTCTTTAGACCTCGAGATGCCCTAGATCAGGAGGCCAAGGCAAACTCTATCTTGGGGAATATCTGGCAGTTCAGGGTAGTTAATTAGGTGTGGTACTTCACACCTATAATCCCAGCACTCACAGGAGGCTGTGGCAGGAGGTTGGCTGTGAGCTCAAAACCAGCTTGGGCTACCCAAGTGAGACTTTGTCTCAAAAAAAAAATCCAATAATCAAAACAAAACAGAAAGAAAAAAGAAACAAGTTAGCATCCCAGCTAACTCTTAGCAGCTGTGTGATTTTTGGTAAATTGCTTAAGCTCTCTGTGCCTGAATCTTCTTGTCCAAAACAAAAGGATCATGATCCCTGTCCCTGGGGACGTTTGTAAGGATGAAACCACATATTCCACTTTGGTTTTGTCTAATGAGGAATTGATTTGTTTTATATACTTTTCCTTCCAGAAAGATGATAGAATAGCTCCTTAAAAGAGAGGTAGGGGATGGGGAGATGGCTCAATTGATAAAGGACCTGAATTCAGATCCCCAGAACCCATGTCAAAGCTGGTCCCTGGGGAGCATGCATGCGATCCCCCGCATTGGAGAGGCAGAGATGGGAGAATCCCTGGGGTTTGCTGGCTAGTTAGTCTAGCCTAATTGGTGAGTTCCAGGCCAGTGAGAGACCCTGTCTCAAAAAATAAGGTGCAGGGGCTGGAGAGATGTCTCAGTGGTTAGACATTTGCTTGCAAAGCCTGATTGTCTGGGTTTAACCCACGCAAAGCCAGGTGAACAAAATTGTGCATGTATCTGGAGTTTGTTTGCAGTGCCAGGAGGTCCTGGCATGCCATTTTTCTCTTCCAAATAAATAGTAAATAAATATGTATATTTTTATTTTATAAAAGGTTATACTCTATGTCCCATCACCCTGCATCCCTTAGGCTCTTTCCCTGAGAGCCTTCCTCAGTGGAGTTGTTGGTATTCCCTGTGACATCATGAAGGCCACAGTTATTCTCTGTGGAGTGACTGTGCCCCCAGATACCCTCTCTTCTGCAATGTTCCCTGAGCCACGGCAAGCTTATTAGCGCACACACACACACACACACACACACACACACACACACACACACATATGAGGTCTTTGATTGCAGGAACCATAAAAAAGACAATAAGGGAAATAAGAAGTTGAATCATATACACTCCATGAAGCATTGCACGATCATTAAAGTTGGCTAGCAAATTGGTCTCTCGGCTTCTGATCTGCCTAAAGTGAAAAACGTCAGGAGCCAACGGGAAACACCAGACCTTTCCCCAGACCTCTTCTGTAGGGCCGTGACTGGGGCTAATGATCAATGACTCTCCAGTGGATGGTGCTGGGAGAGATGCAGTGCACCTGCCATGGGTCCCAGTGCATAGGAGGCGTTATCTCTGAGGGACATCTTAGGGGAGAGCTGTCTTATTGCAGAGGGTTAATAGTTTTTATCCCTTAACTGTGACCCATCCTTGAACACAGCTTTCACATATCCAACCTGCTAAGTTCTCTCTGTGAACTGAATAATTTGAGGATGGGGGGACTTGAGTTGGAGGCCCTGCAGACCCACCAGGCTGCTCTGAGGAAACCCAGACCCTTCTCCTGGAACCGTATCCTAGGCTCAGAGGCATTTCACCTACCCGGGACTGTCCCAGGGGTAAACATGGGAGCGCTTGTTAATAACTTGAGCATAGCTCCCTCCTGCCTCGCTCTCTTTGTCTTTCCTTCCTGGGCCAATGAAAGGCAGAGTGAATGAAAGTTTCCATTCTGATGGGAAAACTCACCCTGGCCTTGTAATGAGCTAGAATAATTGATTTGTGGTTGAAAACCCGAGGCTGAGGAATTGATGCGTGGTGTCAAAACAGTCCGGATCACTTTGGTACCCATTCATTGTGGCTGGAGGGAAGCTATTAGCCTGGAGCCCAGCGAAAAAGTGCAAGCTGTGTCCAAAGGTGAAAAGATTTGATTGTGTCTGAAGACTCCCTGGTGTGGCATCACCCTGCCGGCAGGCATCTGCTTTCACTACCCGGATCCAAGACCTTGGCTGCTTTTTTACTTTCTCCCCTTTCTCATTTGGGTAGAAATAAAGAACTTCATTGCAGCTACTGTTTGAATGTGGATATTAATTTAATCTGGAGCTCTGTAACTCTTTAAATATTTAGGTTTTTGGCGGAGGTGTTTGTGTTCCTGTGATGCGATGGACAGTGAAAAATGGAATTGGAGTGTTTTTACTCATTTCAGACAGGAAAGGGCGTCGGACTCCTTCCTCAGGCCCCATCCCACCCTGCTATCATTCCTTCAGCTTCTGACCACAGTGAGTGGTGGGAATAGAGTTATTTTGATTTATATGGATAGAGGCCATGGGGTGGAGGAGACAGAGAATACGTTTTAGAATCAGACAGAGCCACACAAGGATGCTCAGGTCCAGACATCTGAGTGTTGAAGAGCTCTGTGTACTTGATTGTGAACTGTGGCTATGAGTGTCCACTCTATGGAGCTGGTCCAAAGATCAAGTAAGGACTGAGGAGATGGCTCAGAAGTTAACAGAGCTTGATTGCAAAGCCTGCCAGCCCAGGTTCAATTCCCCAGTGTACACATAAAGTATACGCATAAAGCTAGATATAAAAAGTGGTGCATGCATCTAGAATTCATTCGCAGTGACAAGAGGCCCTGGTGCAATCTTTCTCTGCCTCTCTCTTTGTCTCTATCTGCTTGAAGACAAACAAACAAACAAATAAATTAAATAAATGAAATAAAGAAACTTCTTGACTGGCCTCATGGTGCCATGGTACCACGGCTGACTCTAAAGATCAAGTGAGATGGGGCTGAGGAGATGGCTCAGTGGATTAAACACTTGCTTCACAAGCATGAGGACCTGAGTTTGAATCCCCAGCACCCAGGTAAATGCCTGGGATCCCAGTGCTCAGGAGGTGAGTACAAGGAATCCCTAGAGCAAGCTGGCTAGCTAGACTAGTTGAATTGATAAGCTCTGGATTCAAGTGAGAGATCCTGTTTCAATAAACAGGGGGGAGAGTAATCAAGGAAGGCACTCAGTGTCAACCTCTGGCTTCTATACACACGCACACTCCCACACATGATTGCCCACATGAGATACAACATCTATGTCAAGTGACCACCATAATATTCTATGACAACATTGGCCCAAGACTATCTACTCCCTGAACTGGAGAGAAGGTTCAGTGGATAAAGTGCTCACCACTTAAGTTGGAGTAAATGGGTTCCATCCCCAGAACCCATTGAAAAATCTGGAAACTGTGGTAGGCTTCTATAACCCTAGCTTGCTGATGGGAAGATAGGAGGCAGAGATAGGAGAATTTCCTGAAAATTCTAGGTGACCCTAGCAAAGAATAGAACAAGAATCTAGAGTGAGAAATGCTATCTCGAGTGAGGTGGACAGGTGAGAACCAACCCAAAAGTTGTCCCCTGACCTCCACACGAGTACTCCAGCATTCATGCATGAACACATGCACCCACACAAATCATAATCAAACAGTTATAAATAAAATAAAAGAGCAGATCTATCTTAAAAAACTGTGTACTCTCAAAGCCTTCCTGCAAACAGAATACAGACACATGTCTGTTCTTCACAGTGCATCTGAGGATTCAATGAATGCACAGATCCCACCTGGCTTTGTGCCTGCTCCACCAGCCATCAGCCCTTGTTCGCACTGTCACTTTGCTGGGGAGATGCTCAGTAGGTAAAGGGTTTGCCACACAAGCACGGAGATCTGAGTTTGAATCAGCAGAGCCCACATAAAATGCCAGGTGTAATGGTGTGTAATCCCAGTGCAGGAGAGGCAGAGGTGAACTTCCTGTGGCCCACTGGCTACCTAGCCAAGCTAAATTGGTGAGTACTAGTTTCAGTGAAAGACCCTGTCTCTGGGAACTTTGTGGAAGAGGGGGTGGAAAGATTGTAAGAGCCATGGTGCGTGGAGAACATCCAGACACATTACCCACCCTCTTAACAACAACACACAAAGAAAAAAAAACTGGTTGCTTGTACAATTCATAACCTCCTACCCCATGGACCGGTCCAGCAATCTCACTGAGGAGGATCCTCAGTGGGTTGGGGACATGGAGGAGGGTAATGAGGGTACCATCACAAGACTTGCTTATACAATGTATCTAATAATGGTTAATAAAGATATCAATTAAAAAAAAAGACAGTGAGGAAGACTCCAACATCAACTTTTTGCATCCACATGCACATATGCACATATGCGTATGCACCAGCACACACACACAACACACAACACACAACACACAACACACAACACACACACACACACACACACCAGAAATGTGGATTCAATCAGAGCACAGCTGGACTCCCCAGGTCCGCATGTGACTGGCTTACTGTTTGCTCCCAACCTCCTGGAGTTGCTGGAGGAGGAAGGGTAGCACTTGGCTCAGAAAATGGCTCCAGGCCACTTCTCTACTGTGCTCTTTCTGTGCACAAAAACAAAAGAGGGACCCAGGAATTCCATCTCCACCTGGGATGACTGGCACACACTATTTCATCTGGCATTTTATGTGAGCTTTGGTGATCAGACTCAGATCTTCCTGCTTGTATGGCAAACCCTTTACTTATGGAGCACCTCCCCAGACCCCGGGATTCTTCTGCCTTGACTGGAATTCAGCTCACAGCTTCTGATGGTGATGGAAGGGTGACTTGCCTCTGTTTCCACTGGGAGACCCCCCCAGGGGACTCTCATGGTTTTATTCTCAGCTTATTTTCCAGATATTTGTTAAATATCTATTTTATGTCATGCCAAGATTGACAGGCAGTATAAATAAGAAAGGCACATCCCTGTTCGTGAAGTGTTGACAGCTTATTAGAAAGACAGATGCACAAACAATTCCTTACAAAGAGGAAAAAGAAGAAAAATTTGGGAAGGACAGTGGAGTGATTTTCTCATGTCTCTTATTTGTAATGGCACTGTCAAGTCCAGGAGTGGGCACAGTGGGGACATCCGTGATGATGCCATGGGAATGAGTGCCATCTCCTTTGCCCCATAGTAGGCCCCCAGTGCCGGAAGTCTCACATAGAGTCTTCAGCCAGTCTGCACAATGGTACTTAGGGAGCTGGAGGAATAGGTCCAGCCTAAGTGGCCGTAAGTTCCCAGCGTCATACATGCAAACCTAACTGCAATGTGCTGCTATGAGGAGGCAGCATTAAAAAAAATGATGTATTTATTTTCCAGCAGAGAGAGAAGAGAGACAAACAGAGACAATGGGCATGCCAGGGCCTCCAGTCACTGCAAACAAACTCCAGATGCCGATGCCACTTTGTGCATTTGGCTTTATGTGGGTACTGGGGAATCGAACCAGGGTTGTCAGACTTTGCTGTAAGTGCCTTAACAACTGAGCTATCTCTCCAGCACCAGGAGGTAGCATTTTGAACAGGTAAATAGATCATGAGGCTGGAGTGCCCTTGTAGAGAAGACTCTAGAAAGTCCCTCATCACTTACTGTCATGTGAGACCACAGTAAAAATCACAAGTGTTAGCCTGGGAAGATGGCTCAGTAGATAGAGCTCTCATTGCTCAAGCTGAGTACCCAAGTTCAATCCTCCCCCAAAGCCAAGTCCAAAGCCAGAAGCTGCGATGGCCTTCTATAGTTCCCGTATGCTGACCATGAGATGGGAAGCAGAGACAGGAGAATTCTCGGAAGTTCACGGCCAGGGCTGTGAAGAATAGCAGCTGCAAAGTGAGATCCAGAGAGAGACACCCTGCCTGAGATAAAGGGGAAGGTGAGGACTAACCCCAGAAGTTGTCCTCTGACTCCCACACTGCTGTGGCATTCCCATGCCTGCACCCTCACATGTACACAGACATGCACACACATGAGCACACACGCATAGTTTAGAAACAAAACCACAAATGTGTGTGCCTTGTTCCTAGAATCCTGCCCTCCAGAACTCTGGGAGATACACTTCTATTGTTTATCAACCACACAGCCTGTGGTGTCCTGTTACAGCAGCGTGATGGCTTGAGAAGGTGCCCTTTCTAGCCTAATCTACAGATGAGGGAAGAGGCTGGTGTACAACTCTAGGCACCCAAGGGACTTGGGGAAGGCTGGCCCTAGACCAGGCTCTAGGGAGAAGCTGGTGATGTGTATACACCTGGACTGAGCTTGGAGGGTGTTGCGCCTGGTTCCAGGGAGAAAGGCAGGAAAGAGTCCAGTCTTCCTGGCATTGGGCCTGGCACACCTTCCTCCATCAGCTCCACACCTTCCTGCTTGTCCCACATCCCCTCCAGCAGCCATGGAACAGGGTCCCCAAGTCTGTGGCCACCAAGACAGGGCTAGCTCTGAGGAGCCTTTAAAGACTAAATGCAAGAAGCACTTTGTGAATTTCTGGCCTGAAAATGGCCTTTGAAGGGATGTAACAACTTACTTTGTTGAGGAGAGATGAGTCTTTATTTTTGATTTCTCTGCCTCTTGGTGAGTCTTTCCTCTGCCCTTCTCTTCATTCGGCTCCTCTGGCTTTTCCATTTTCCTTTTCCTCCTTCACCCCCAAGTTCTATTTTCCTTCTTATCGTTTCATGGATTACAAGAGATGTCTTACACATGCAAGGATACAAATGCATGTGTGCATTTCCTGTCAGATTGCTCTAGTATATAGTGTATGTGTTGTTTTCATCACACATATTATATAAACATGTGTGCTTAGTAATACACACATTATATATACCTATTACAATGTGCATATATACAAATGCACCTGCACATAAATAAACACATATATGGACATATAAAAAAGTCATACTTCATAAAATAGTTATATTCGACCATGAGCTTCATATATGACAGTGGTCAGTTGACATATAGTCATCTTAGTTTGTGTTCGTACATTCTATGATGTTCACACAGAGGCCTAACGACATCGTATATCTTAGAAAACACCATTGTTAACGACACGTGTGTTTATAACGATCAGGGTCATTCTACTTCTTGAAATATCCTTCTGCTAAACACGTAGCAAATGCAGAAGCCTGAGATGGAAGTCTAGCCAGGTTCCTATTGGGAAACTCAAAGGGTTTGGCTGTGGAATAAGCCAGGAGATTCCAACTCCACAAAACATGAGCTTGGAGTGGTAGGTACCACTTGAGCTGGATTATTATTATTTTGATGCTGGAGAAATGGTCTCATTTCTGTTTCTTCTGCCTGGGAATGTATGGAGGCTCAAATAAATATTAGGAAAGGCGCTAACATGAGCTACTATTTCGATGTGTTGTTGTTTTCACGACCCCCCCCCCATGACAACTGCATGTATCCAGAGGCGGAGGAGGGGGTGGCTTCATAAAAAGAAGAGTGAGTTTTACATCACTCCTGTGGATTGTTTGCTCTCACGGTCTAAGGGAATGTTCCTCAATTTTCTTTTAACTCCTGCCCAACCAAACATTTGTCTAACATTTAGTAATTTTTATAATGAAAGCAAAACACATTTTTCTCTCTTCTTAAGTCTCCTGTTTTCTAACAGCAAGTGGGTTTTATCAGCCCATCCCCACCCCAGATGGAAAGGAGTCTCTCTGCTCCTCTGGAAATGGAGACTTTATCCTGAGTGCCTGTGAGGCCCTGGTCTCTTCTAGTCCTGTTTCATCCTGTGAGTTGAGGGCTGAGGAGTTCCTCAGCACCCAGAGCCCTGTTGTGAGGCAGGGGAGTGAGCAGTCCTGTCTCTGCAGAGGCTTCCCACCAGGCTCCACCAGCAGGGGGTCCCTAGGAAAGAGAGTCTAGCTTCTCTCTGGAGACTGTCTCCTGAAGATTCAGTGTGATATTTTTTCTCACCCTCAGGAATTTGGCCACACTCCACGGCTGCCTATCATGGGCCCTCTTGTTTGCTTGCCGTCTGCACAGTGGAGAGGGGTAAAGGACGGGCTTTGACTATTCAACCTTTCGGTGGGGCAGGGAGCTGCCTCAGGCCAGAGGTGTGGACTTTCCTTAGCAATCAGGGGCACTCACAAACTCCATTCAGTGG
>PVHP010057446.1:0-10015 GCA_004024765.1 Zapus hudsonius
TAGCAAACACAATTGGGGAAGAAGAAGGAACAAGACTGGAAATTTTCTAGCCATCTGCTGGGTGATGGAAGCTATATCACATACAAATTAGTTGATTGAACTCATGGTAAACAGTGATGTTGTCATTGTTATTTGATGGAAGGGGGAAGGGGGGATTGGAGCTCCCAGAGAAGCCCACCTGCCAAAGCTAGTATGAGCTGGGATCACATCCAATTGAATCTATTGTGTTTCCTCTGAGTTGGACGTGACCATTGCCATCTTGAATCAGAGCAGCTGTGATGACTCCCACAAAGCTGTTATGTCAACTGGCCTGTCAACATTTCCTCATGGAGAAAGAGAAGGCTCATGGAGGTCACAGGGATCACGAGAGTCCCAGGAGGGAGAGGAGGATAATGGAGGTCACAGGGATCAGGAGACTCAGTATCCCTTGCTAGGTCCTCACTAGGCCCCAACTCTCTCCAAGGTTATATAAGGGGTAAACAGTTGGCCTGAGTGGACTCTTCAGTAATGTAACAGCCATCAAGTTGCCCAATAGACTCCACGGGTATGGATTTTGTGAGTCATCACCCATGCTGGTTGTGATACAGCTACTGGACAGTCATCCACATTCCTCGAAGTAACCCCAAACTTTGGCTCACCAGATTGAACTTGAATGGAATCCTCTTTTAGGGTTGTCTGTGTCATTTCTGTGGTTAATAGGAGTTTCTTTACACGCATATGAAAAGTCATACATCAGCTCTGTAGGGAATATAGACTTCCCTGGAGTCTTTCCTCGGTAAGCAGACATTGAATTGAGTCTCTCGTATGCCATGCAGAGTGAAACCTCTGACTTGGGAACCTATCATGTAAGTCAAAAGAAGGATGTGCTTGATGGATAACGATAGTCCCATTGTTTAGTGTCTGCTTAAGCATACATTATTTACTGGTCGATTATTATTTTCCTTTGTAGCCCCAAATTTCTGGATAATTGTGTCAATTTTCCACTTTGCCCATTGTGTTTGAACATAACCATAGCTTGCTGTTGGTCTCAAAGGAAAATTGGACAACAAGCAGCCACACAGAGATTAGACCAGTCGTTCTTTTGAATGAGATGGGGGCTGGTAAATTATGTAATTTCATTTGGACTCGAGGCCTGGATTTCCTGTCACAGAGTGCAGCAGTTTAATTAAGAAGTATTACTTGCAGATGGACAAGGAGTGAATTGGTAGGAGTCTGATTAGAAATAATGGCAGGGAACTGAGTTCCTTAACCATATACTCTAAATGCGCTTGTATTTTCTTAGATTAGGGGAATGAATGGCATCATAATTTACCTTTAACACTCCCACTTAGAAGGACCTGGATGGATTTCAAAAGAAGCCCAAGTATAATAAAACTATCAATTCAAGCCTTAGACTGGAATATGCTTAGGAAACAACTTTCCAGTACCTAAACATAAGCCTAGGAAGTCTTCATAGCCTTTTACTGTCCTTCCAGGAACACCCACAGGATGGTTATAGAATTCTCTAGGGGGCGTTTTGTTTCATTTAGCATTCACTACTAATCAGGACCCAGATTCCCAAGATGAATATTACTTGGCAGCTTTTTGCACAGTAAATGATTTCTCTCTGGCGCAGAGGATGACTCATAAATCTAAAGTTTAATTGATTTGAAATGCATTAGCCAATGTTGTCTCTAACTTACAGTTTCTTTCATATTAAATAACTCTGTTCTTTCACAGCAGAAACATATAAGCAGAGGAACTAATGTTGGTAGAATAAGTATATGTGTGGTTGTCTTCCTGTTTATTGACTTTTCATTTGAGCCAACCTGACTATCTTGCAAGTTTTCATATTCAAGAACTAAATGCATATTTGGCATTGTTCACTTTGCTATTTGTACAAAATTCATGCCCCAACTCCTTGGAAACAATGTCTCCAGGTGTAAACATCTCAGTGTATAGTCAAGTTAGGTGAACACGTCATCAGGAGAGCAAGAGAGTTAAGACAGGTGGACATGGGAGGATCATGCAAAAACAGGTCTCAGTCTAAAACGTCAGACACTTTTAAACTCCAGCTACTTATTGCCAAGGATTATCATGCAAATATTAATAAATCAGATTTTTAAGAAAAGACAGTCACTGCCCTCCCTCCCACAGGCCCCACATTCCCATGTCTCTCCTATCTCCCAGGGCTCTCCTCTCCCCCACAGGCCACTCACACTCCTCCGTCCAACAGGTGCCTGGGCCCCCAAGGTTCTCCTCATCCACAGACCCCTGTTCCCTGTGAGTCATCCTGTCTTCCACAAGCCACTCTCTCCCTTTGTTCCCCACCCAACCACCGCACTTTTGCCCCACCAGGACCCTAGGTGATCCCGATGGCCTCTGCACTTCTCTCTCTCCCTCTGCCCCCCACCAAGACACCAGCCCTTCTGCCCTGTCAGACCTTTACCAGTGGTCCCAGGGGCCTCTGTACTTCATTTTCCATCTGGTCCCCACCCCACCACCCACTCTTTCAACACACCAGAACCCTTCCAGATTTTCCAGTGGCTTCTGTGCTTCTCTCTCCCACTGCTCACCAACCAGCTATCCAGTCTTCCGCCCTGGCAGACCACTCCTGGCAGGCAGGCTTTCCTCTATCACCAGCTCCTGGGTCTGGCAGCTGTCCTCTCACATAGGCCCCCAGGCCAGTGGTTCTCCCTTCTATTTGTCCCCCAGGTCTTTGGACACCTTCATCCATGGAGATTGAAAATGCAATCAAAATCTCCCCAGAAGGAAAAGTCCAGGACCTGATGGATTACAGCCAAATTCTACAAAACCTTCATTGTAGAAATTAAACCATTCCTTCTGAAGCTTTTTCATGCTATAGGAAGAGAGGGAATGCTCCCAAACTTCTTATATGAAGCATCACCCTAATCCCCAATGCAGACAAAGATGCAACAAGAAAGGAAAATGACAGACCCATATCCCTGATGAACTTAGATGCAAAAAATCCTGAACAAAATCCTCACAAACCAGATACAACAACACATCAAAAATATTATCCATCTACACCAAGTAAGCTTCATCCCAGGGATGCAGTTATGGTTTAGCATACTAAGGTCAATCGATGTAATTCACCACATTAATAGACTCTACCACAAAAACCACATGATCATCTCAATTGACCCAGAGAAAGCCTTTGAAAAAATTCAACACCACTTCATGATCAAAACACTGGAGAGGCTAGGCATAGATGGCTTATACCTCAACATAATAAAGACAGTATACAAAACTCCTAAAGCCCAAATCATACTCAATGGAGAAGAACTCCAAATGGATCAGAGACTTCAACATAAGACCTGAAACCCTGAAAACCCTGTAAGAAAAAGTTGGAGGAATAATCCACGAGGTATGGGTAGGGAAAAACTTCCTGAACAAACCTCCAGTAGCCCAGGAAGTGCAACAATCACTTAACCAATGGAATCTCATTATGCTTAAAAGCTTCTGTACAGACAAACATACCGTACTCAGGGCCAAGAGACCATCATCAAACTTGAATGTAATTTTTGCCAGCTACAACACAGACAGAGGTCTAATATCTAGAACTTACAAAGAATTCAAAAAAAATAAATAATAAAAAAATCAAACATCACCTTCACAAAATGGGGCATTGATCTCAACAGAGAATTCACAGAGGAGGAAACACAAATGGCCAATTCTCACTTAATAAAGTGGTCATCATCCTTAATCATCAGGGAAATGCAAATCAAAACTACAATGAGATTCCACCTTACTCCAGTCAGAATGGCAATCATTAAAAAAATGCAACAACAATAGATGCTGGTGAGGAAGCAGGGAAAAAGGAACCCTAATTCACTGCTAGTGGGATTGCAAACTGGTTCAATTACTATGGAAAGCAGTATGAAGACTCCTGAACAGAATGGGATATAGAGCTACCAATGGACCCAACTATCCCTTTACTAGGCATCTACTCTCAAGATTTCATGCCTCAGCACAGAGACATTTGCTCAATTATGTTTATTGCAGCTCAATTCATAATAGCTGAGAATTGGAATCAACCCAAATGTACATCTCTGGGTGTATGGATATCAAATTTGTGGTACATTTACATGAAGAAACTACTCAGCTGAAAGGAAAAATTACATAATGAAATTTAAAGAAAAGTGGAAAGACTTGGGGCAGATCATTTTTGGCAAACTCACACAAGAACAGAAAGCCAAACTCCTCATATTCCCCCTCATATGTGGTTCTTAACCAGATTAACTTAAACTCTAAGCAAACCTAACAGATGAAATGAGAGACTGTAAAAGGGAATGGAAGGAATGAAGGAAGGGGAGGTTGGGGGCAAACCTATACAATAAGCTAAACCAATAATGAATGGAAACCATAAAATCCTTATTTTCATAAAGTAAGCTCTCGAGGAAGCTGTGGGCATTGCCTGGTAAGAGGGGCCCTGAATAGAATGGGAAGAATCCTAACCTCATGAAAAATTGTTCAGACCTGCAACTCCCTATCCCAGTCATTGGTTACTTCCCACATTGAGCTGTTGATCAAAGAGACTCATGAGTTTCCCAAAACAAGACAGGCTTCTGTCAAGGCCTCAATTACCAGCCTCAGGACAAAGGTAAGATCCTATTGCTGAAGAAACCACAGAAAGTCATCACACAACACCAAGAAATGCAGCAAGATCCCAAATGGCAACTAGTTCCCAGATGGTAGCATGGACAGTGCTGGTAGGTGCTACATGAGCTGCCAGGAGAAATTGGTCAATGATATCTGGAATAAACATAAACCTCTCATATAAAATTCAGACCAGTGTCATGAGAAAGCTGAACACTCTGCTTTATGGGCAAGAACAACGAGTAAGAAGTGATTATTTCTGGCAAGAGATGAGCCACCCCAGACCTACCATGGAGGATCCACATGGAACCACTCAGAGAGTGGTGGGATAAGCAAGAGACCTATAACCACAGCCAACCAGTCAAACCAGGATAAGCCAGCGAGACAGACACCAATGATCTTCAACACAACCTAAAGCAGAAGTACAGAGACACCTAAGTCCTCAATAATAAAACAGCCTTAATACTCAACCACCATGACTCAGGGAACTGAGTGAAAGAGGGGGTGGAAAGATTGTAAGAGCCACGGTGGGGGAGAACTCCCAAAGACATCGCACCCCTCAGTAACAACAAACAAAGGCGGGGGTGGAACTGGGTTGACTCCTAGGCTATCCATAACCCCCTACCCCATGAATTGATCCAGACTACCCATGGAGGAGGATATCCAGCTGATTGGGGACAGGGAAGAGGAAAGTCAGGGAACTGGGGATACAAATGTATCTAATAAGAAGTGATCATTGGTGCAATAGTGGCACAAAAACCTAGGAGGGTATTCAATAGCTTTCAAATTGGCCAAGAGATCCACTCAGTGACAAAGAACCCTTAACTGGAATTGGGATAGAGGGTATAATCCTATGGGGATCAAAAACCTGGGCTCCAAGGGAAAATTACCACTACCAGAGAACTGCAGAGAGGCTACACCCTATAGAATCTTGTGAAATGAGCAATGTCTGTCTCATGTAACCTATCCTGATCTCACTCTCTAACGGGGATTCTGTTTGTATATTTCAGAAGGCAGTGAGAGAGCCGTGGTCAATCCAACTTCACCAACAAGCCATGGGATGATGACAGATAACCCAGCAAGAGATGAACCACCCCTGTAAGCCCCAAATGAAACCTTTGAGAGAGTGGCGTGATAAACAAGAGAACTATCACCACAGCGAGTCAATTAACCCAGGATAGGTCACTGAGACAGACTAATGAGATCCTGCACAACCCACAGCAGAAGTACAGAGACACTTAAGATCTCAACAATAATCCGACTTAAAACTCAACCACCATGACTCATGGAACTGAGCAGAAGAGGGGCGCAAAGATTGTAAGAGCCATGGTGGGGAGAATATCCAGAGACATTGCCCCCCTCAGCAACAACACACAAAGGGGGGGACCTGGTTACCTCCTGTGCTATTCATGACCCCCTATCCCATAGACTGATCTAGTATGCCCACTCAGGAGGGCCCCTAGTGGGTTTGGGGTCATGGGGGAGGGAAATGGGGGTACCACCATAATATTTGCTCATACAATGTATCCAATTAAGGATAAAAAGGATATAAAAAAAAGACAAAGATGTGATTTTCATGTGAAATTTCTTTTTTCATTGGAAACATTTGTCAGTAGGCTAAATGTGACTCATTGTTTTGTAACCTCCCTCAGTTCAGCTCTCCTGTCTCCAAGTTCATCCTCTCTGCGTGTCTGTAACCTCCATGTGCTCAGTGATCCTGTCTCCAAGTTCACCCTCTCTGTGTGTCTGTAACCTCCATCAGCTCAGGGCTACAATTTCCAAGTTCATCCTCTCAGTCTTAGCTCCATCTTGATCACCGCATTCATCCTCAGACATTGTCACATGAGTTTTGTAACTATTTCCTTAGTGCTGTGGCCATAGGCAACGCTGGCCACTTCTCATCCATTCTCTGGAAAAGCCAAACTGTTGCCTTCCAAAGGCAAATCTCATCATGTCCCCCACTGTGACCCAGACCCCACCCCATGCCTTCCTTTTGCTTTTATAATGAGGTACAAAAACCTTGCCTTTGTCTTTGGGGGAAGCTGTGTCTCAGGGTGTTTCTACCCACCTTGTGGCTCTTAAGATGTATCTGCCTCCTCTTCAGCAACAGTCCCTGAGCCTTAGTTACCCCACAGTGAACATCAATAACCCTACTGAGGAAGGCCTGCGGGAAAATGGGGACAGGGAGAGGAAATATTACAACTTATGTCAAAAATTAATAAGAAAAGAAATTAAAAAAAAAAAACCTCGCCTTGACCTTAAAGATAGCTTTTCCCTAGCTCAGGTTTCCCCCATACTTGGTAGCTGTGTTCTGGAACCTTCATTTTGAGTCCCTTTAGTATGATTAGATTTCTGTGCATGTGCCCCCCACCAGCCCCAGCCTGACATCGCTGATTTGCCCCCTGACCCTGCTTAGACCTCAGTTTAGTAATTACCTCTACTTCAGTCTTCTGTGCTTACTAATGCACACACAATGGTGGGTGACTCCTGGGTTTAAGAAACAGACTTTTTTATTATTTTAATTGAAATTAATATTTTTAGTATTTTAATTGAAAGCAGAAACCATAGTTTTACTGGAAGTTCCTGAGAAATCTGAAAGGATGCATATGCAGAGCACTGGCTCATTATTCTCATTCAGAACAATCAGAGATCCACACAGAGATAGTGAAAGGACTTGAGTCCTCATTTCTTTGTCTTAAAATTTAATTAGTGCTTGTTTTCTAACCGAATGAAAGATTTCCTTTTTTAGCCCAAAGGCGAGTTTTATTTTTTATTAGTTTTTTTAAATTAGCATGCAAAGTAATAGGTTTTATTCTGTCATTTTGTTTTGGATTCTTCTTCCCCCTCACCCTTTGTCCTCATCCTACTGGCTTGGATCCTTGCTTCCTCATCTCTTGTCTCCTGTTCTATTGCCCTCTTTTTCCCTCCCTCCCCTCCAGCCTCTTTCTTCTTTTCATACTCTCCTTTTAAGCTTCATGTCCTCTACCCACCCCAACACCCACAAGAATGGACATGTATAAACATACAAATTGGGTTGGAGAGATGGCGTAGCAGTTAAAGGCACTTGCTAACAAAGCCTGATGCCCCAGGTTCAGTTCCCAGTAGTAACCTAAAATCAGATGCATAATGTGGTGCCCTCATCTGGAGTTCATTCGCAGAGGTGGGAGGTCCTGGTGCCCCCTTACTTCTCTCTCTCTCTCTCTCTCTCTCTCTCTCTCTCTCTCTCTCTCTCTCTCTCTCAAATAAATAAAAATATTTTTAAAAATCAAAATCTAGGAGTTACATGAGAGAGAATGTGATCAGTAATTGTCTTTTTGATTATGGGAAATGGATTATTTAGAGATACTGAGGCAGTATTTTGGGGTCCAGGGAGGAGTTCCCAGGCCATCAACCTCAACTTTTGGGCCCTTATCGAATTTTAGTAAAGAACTGAGATAAAAATAAGACTCTGAGAAGGGTAAATTATGAATTATGAATTTTATTTTATGGAGAATTAGTATCCAAGTGAGAGAGCTAGCTTGAAGATTTGAGTCAAAAGGAATCCCCCTCCTTGCTCAGCTGGAAAGGGAGAGGAGAGTGGAGATACATTACTCAATTTAGATTACATGCTTTCTACCACAAGGGCTTGCTGTTGCACATAAAGGTTGCTAGTGAATGAGTAACAAATCTCACCATTCTGCCTTATAAAACTACCATTACCGCCCCTCATTATGCCTAGGTGTCCCTGTTGGGACAGAAGCATGGACCCAATACTTAAAAATAAAACCAAGAGAATGCAGTGAATGAAGCCTTATAAAGTCCGAATGGGTTTCCTTTATCAAGTGCATTACAGCTTTCCTTAATTATATGAGAAAATCTGCTTCATTTTGAAATATAATATTTAAGTAATCAAATTCTTGTGGCATTTCCTGTCAGGTTGTTGACTTTTCCTAGCACTTGGTTTTCGTCTAGTGGAGAAGATGTGCCAGGTCAGCCTGGGCTAGAGTGAGAACCTACCTTAGAAAAGAAAAGAAAAGAAAAGAAAGAAAAGAAAAGAAAAGAAAAGAAAAGAAAAGAAAAAAGATGGACCAAAGGTTCAACTTATCTAGCCTACATTATGAGGCTTTTCTGGTTACATGGACTGTCATGCTTCATTCTATTTATATTTCTGTATTTTTAAAAATATTTTATTTATTCATTTTCAAGCAGAGAGAGAGAGAGAGAGAGAGAGAGAGAGAGAGAGAGAGAACCAGGGCCACCACCTTGTGGGTCTGGCGTATGTGGGTCCTGGGGAATTGAACCCTGGGCCTTAGGCACTGGAGGCAAGTGCCTTAACTGCTGAGCCACCTCTCTAGCCCTATATTTCCGTATTTAAAAAAAAACAACTTTGCTTCAAGCAGTGTAGTTGCAATGAGGTCTTTTGAACATGAGAACGGCAGGCAGTTTTATTGTACGACTTTTGTAGCAGGAGTATTCAGCAGCTCTTTCTCTTTAGAAGTCAGAAAGAAAAACGATCTTGTTCTGCAAAGAAAACACTTGAATGTTCTCTTTGAGTCATGTCAATGCAAATGAATAAGTGTCCTTTGTTGCAGAAGAAAGAATCTGCAAAGCTGAAGACTGGAAAATAGACTTGGTTGTCTCATGAAGAAGTCCAAGGAAGCTAGGATCTCAAGACCCTGGGAACATAGGGAAGGGCTCCATGACTCTTGTAGTAATGTGAAATGTGAAGAAGGGTCCAGGTAATGCCCTTTGATGGTGTCCCTCTCTGCCGGATCTGAATGGGGCCATGTTCCTTGCATAGGGCAAAAGCACATTAGCAAGTGTCACACCGTCAGAACCTGAAACTTGCATAGTGTGTCTCAGGGCTCTTTTCTTTTGATGGTTCTTGGAATCCCACCGTCTTGTGAACAAGCTAAGGATAACTTGCTGGTGGATATGATCGCCACCTGCTATAACTGCAATTGGTATTTTAAAGCCCAGAAACAGCTCTGCAGTTGATCACAAAAGCATCAGTGAATTCAAATTAGGCCAGCAGAATAACAACTTATCCCTATAAGTAGTGAGCTCTGAATTTGGGTATGTGTCTTTGGCCCATGGACAAGTGAGGCTAGGAGACCTACATATTGGAATAAACTTGCCTCAGTGCTATGCCTTAAGAAACACCAATGGTAAGTAGTAACCATAGAACCTGGGACACATTTGGCGAATAAAATATAACCAATTATAATGGGAGTTTTGAGGCTCCTTGCCAATAAATTTAGGGTAACTGAGATTTTTGTCTTTTGAATTTAAAGAATTAAAATCCATAGACCTAAGAGTAAGGTTCAGAAAGACTCTTTGATTAAGAGAGAGAAAGAGGAGGAAAGTAGAGAGCCCCCGCCATGTGGAAGGCAAGAGAGGATAGAGAGCCCGTGTGGGAGTAGAGATTCCCCCCCCC
>PVHP010057596.1:0-10801 GCA_004024765.1 Zapus hudsonius
TGTCATAGGAAGAGTTCTCCCTCAGGCAGAAGAATTTGTGTTTGATAATGCCTTCTGACTTACCTAAGAGAGGATTAAAGAGCAAACCCTCAGGCAAAACTATTTAAGAGGAGCCAATTCTGTAAACCTAGTGCCTTAGCAAATCTGAAATTAATCCAGATTGGGACATTTTGCTTTTAAGATCTATGTCAAAAGCATGTTCTCCAACTCTTTCTTAAAAGTTGGGATGAAAGCAGACATCAAACTGAGCATTCCATAAAATCCTCAATTGTGTTCCCAAGTATACTTTCAAAAATGTCACAGCAAAGTTAGCACCATGCACTATGAGAAATTTCAAGCTAGGGGAAATTCAGGCTAAATTTTTTAAGTAAAGCAATTTTGAACAATGAGCTGTTGGTCAAAGAGACCCATGAGGTCTCCAAAACAAAACAGGCTTCTTTCAAAGCGCTTAAATACCCACCCCAGGCCAAAGGTAAGATTCTATTGCTGAAGAAATCACAGAAAGTTATCGCACAACACCGAGAAAGCCTGCAAGATTCAAAATGATAACCAGCTCTGAGATGGTAGCATGCGAAGTGCTGGTAGGCACTACATGAGCTGCCATGGGAGAATGGTCAATGATATTTGGAGAAAGCAGAGAGCACTGATATGAAATTCAGACTGATGTCATGAGAATGTCAAGCAACAAGGAATGCTTAACTGGAACTGGGATACAGGGCAAAACCCCATGGAGACCAAAAACCTTGGCTCCAAGGGGCAATTCCCACTACCATAGAACTACAGAGAGGCTGTACCCAATAGAGTCTTGTCAAATTAGCATAAGACATATCACCAAGTTAGATAACCCAGGAATAGTCAAAGAGACAGACAACAACTATATTCAACACAACCCAAAAGCAGAAGTCCAGAAACACTCAAGGTCTCAACAATAAAAAAGACTTAAAACTCATCCACCATGACTCAGGGAACTATGTGGAAGAGGGGGCAGAAAGATTGTAAGAGCCATGGTGGGGGAAAATAACCAGAGACACCGCCCCCCCCTCAGCAACAACACACAAAGGTGTGGGGGGGAAACCTGGTCACCTGATGTGCTACTTATAACCCCCTACCCCAGGGACTGATCCAGTATGCCCACAAGGAGGGTCCCCAGTGGGCTGTGGACTTGGAGAAAGGAATTGGGGGGCACCATCATAAGATTTGCTCATACAATGTATACAACTATGGATAATAACAAAAAGTTGTCATTTCATTTAATATAAAAATCTAGAAAATTGGATAATATTTGATGTTATTTCTTTCTAAAAATATTTATGTATGTGTGTGTGATAAAGAGGAGAAGAGAGAGAGAGAGAGAGAGAGAGAGAGAGAGAGAGAGAGAGAGAGAGAGAGAGAGAGAATGTGTGCACCAGGGCTTCCTGCTGCTGCTGCAAATGAACTCCAGAAGCATGTGTCCCTTTGTGCATCTAACTATTTGGGTTTGGGTACTGAGAAATCCAACCTATACCAGCAGGCTTTGCAAGCAAATGACTTTAACTGCTGTGCCATCTCTCCTTCCCAAGTGATAATTTACTTCTTTAAGTAAATATTTAAAAGACAAATTTCATCTTGGCCACCAACAACTAAAAATCTTCTGGTGTCTATAAAGGAAATGACTGAGTGAAGTACCCAGGTCTCCAAAGCAAAAGAGACAATTGAATTGAAACTTTTCTGCTACACATACTCATCCCTTCTAGAGAAACTAGATAGTGATCTTTTATCATTCAAACTGAGTGCTGATACTGAAGTTTTCACACCTGAGCCTGCAAAATCCCCAGAAATAGGTCCACAACTACATTACAGAAATGAAACAAATCAAATCAAACAATTCTGTGTATCAAACAAAAAATATCCACAGCTTTATGACATGATTCATTTGGCTCACTGTTAGTCCTGAGATTGGACTTTGTGGAACACAATATGTATGAAAATATCTTAGTAACAGAGTATTGGGACTAGGCTTACATATTTTTTATCGGCATTTACTTTTATATCCTGCATGTATAGTTATTTCTATTTGATGTTCTTGTTTAAAAATCATCTGGAAATTGCAATATAATCTTACCTTGCTTCCATTTTCTCTCGCTTCTCGTTCCATCTTGAGGTCAGAAATTAGAAGACTCTTATATTTGTTTTTTCCATTACTACTCTGTTCATCTATTCTGTATTCTGAAGTCAGCAGTGAAGAGAGAGGACTGTCACTCAGGTTCAGTGGCTGTTCTTCCGGCTCCAGCCCCGTTTTGCCATTACTGTTGGAGTCTCCCATTTCCCTGCTGTGTGCTCCCCCTGAAGCAACTGAACTGTGCCCCAGAGTCTCATTGCCATTAACGCTCTCTGCTGCAGAATCATCTGTTGGGAAGAAAAACGCATAATTTTCATTTTAAGTAACATACTGCTCATTTCCTACTCCAACTAGCTTTGACTGAGTCCCTACTATACCTCCAGCATTGTGTCAATAATTCTAAATACATGTGTAATTAAAATTAAGTAATAAGCTTGTTTGTGAAGTAGCAATTTTCATACTCAATTCAGTCAGCACATTAAAGTACAAAAGTGAAAACAAATGATGAGAATAGTTCAATATTAAATGCAATCTCTAAGAAAAGTAAATTCAACAAAGAGAATAATTATCAATTACTTTGCAAATAGATTTGATTCTTTCAGTGGGGATATTCAGATTTGGTGAAAATTCTCTAATAAAAGGCACTGTCTCTCTTGGCTAGTGGGAATATTCATTGGTACATGCTTCATGAGTGTTTAATATTCATGTAAAATATTAAAACCTCTTGGACTCTTTGTTCCGGTCATGCTTCTAAGACTTTTGAATCTACGGGGATTAATCATTGTGCACATCTCTGTGTAGATATCAACACATTCATGTCAGTGTTGATTTGAATATAAAAAGTAGAAATGACATAAATTAAAAATAGATAATGGGTTTAATAACTAATATTTAGAACATGATGCAATTGCTAATTATTTTCTTTTAAGATATGGAAATATGAGTCATGAAGTGTTGAATAACAAAAAGCCAGTGAGCCTGGCCAATTTCATCTCAGGTTTGTAAAAGGAAACTGAATGGAAACGGTTTAAATAAAATAGAATTCTATTTCCCTTCCTGTGGGGGTGTGTGTATGTATGTGTGTTTGTGTGTGAGTACATGTATGCATGTGTTATCTTGTGCATGGATACACGCATCTGAACAGATGTATGTGCACATGGTTGTGCGTGGCTGTGGAGACACTCAGTGTTGACTCTCTTCTCCATAGTTCTCTATGTTATGTTTTTGTGACTTTTACTGAACCTGCCCCTCACTGAGTCAGCTAGGCTAGATAGGTAACAAGTTCTAAAGCTCCTTTTGTCTGCCTCCCAGTGCTGGGATTACCAGTGCACGTCACCATGCCCAGCTTTTTGATGTGGGTTCAAGAAAACCTAATTCAGGTCATCATGCATCTATGGCCAGCACTTTACCCACTGAGCCATCTCCCCATCCCAACATCCTTTTTTTCCTTATTTGCCCATTGTCTACTTAAGAATTTATGACTAATTACAAAGGGTTAGGGTGCACAAATGTGTTTAGGTTGAAGGATGGTAATGAATACTGATGATATAACTATACTATAGTAGATTGCATATTGAACTATTCTCATCATTTGTTTTCACTTTTGTACTTTAATGTGCTGACTAAATTGAGTATGAAAATTGCTACTTCACAAACAAGATTACTACTTAATTTTAATTACACATGTATTTAGAATTATTGACACAATGCTGCAGGTATAGTAGGGGAACAAGAGAAATAACAGGTGTGACTTTGATTTTTTTGCTTCATTTCTAAATATTAGGAATGTGTTATTTTCTGGGGTATAATTAAATAGTGCATTTTATCAGTTGCGTTCATGGAAATAAATATTTGAATTCTAAAATACCTGTTCATTTTTCAACAGACATGTTAAGGCCTACTCTGTGTTCAATATATAGTTCCATATTTGGCCCAAAGAGAATCTGTTATCAGTGAGTTTACTGGTAACTAAAAGTGACAGAAAAGTAAATATGCATTTTTTACTGTGGTTGAGTAATGTGGTTGAGATCCAGCACAAGGAATAGACAATGGAGCTGACATTGAAGTGACACCCAGGGCAAGTGAGAAGGGAGGTTAGTGTGCTGAGCACCAAGAAGAGTGACAAAACAAGAGAATATCTCAGCACGTCATTTTTCGACCACAGAGCAGGGAGCTTACTTAGAGCCAATAAAAACAGTATTAATTTGTTATGGGAAGGGACATGACAAATAATTTTTTGAGATGACATTTCTGCATGTAGTTCAGACTGGTCTCAAACACATGACTCCTCCTTCATCAAATTCAGAGATTCCAGGCATGCAACTAGCTAACATATATAGATATATATGTTATAGATATCTAGATATCTAGATATCTATCTATCTATCTATCTATCTATCTATCTATCTATCTATCTATCTATCTATCTGTCTATCTATCTATAATTAGACAGACTCTGATGAATACAATGGTATAAAGGTGACAAAATGAAAGATCTGTTAAGAACACTGCAGGTCAGGCGTCTGTGCAAGCTTGAGAACTGGGTTCTATCACCAGAATCAACAAAAAAAGCCAGACGTGGTCACACATGCCTGCACTGCAGCACTGAGGTGATCAGAGTCTACCAGTCTATTGGAAAAAAGAGCTCCAGGTTTACTGAGAGACTCTGTCTCAGGGAAATAGGTGTAGAAATGATAAAGAAAGACACCCAAAGCCTTCTTCTGGCCTCCACTCATGTATATGAGGCGTAAGTATCTGCACATAACACACACACACATGTAATATAGCATAGCAAATTTCCATAACTATTAATCTGAAAAACCAAAACATTTTAACAATGAAATGTACAAAATTACTAAATACAAAATTAAAGGGAGGAATCTGATTAAGCAATAATCTGAAAAAAACATGCATGATATTTTATTCTGACTGAAGTACTTATGTATATACAGTAGGTTATTTCTGATTTTTAAATATTTCTTTCAATGAAATACAAAGAAAAACATAAAGAATATACTTAAATATAATTATTTAATTCACAAAATAAAATATGACCTAACATTTATTCATGAGAGTCCTTTTAATAATGTATTATGCATTTTGTGTTTGAGTATTATCAATAGAGAAGTTAGCATATATATATATGTGTGTGTGTGTGTGTGTGTATAAAACATTTTCTAAACCAAGTCCACATTTGTAAAAAGCAAATCCAATTTCTAATATGGTTAAAAATTAAACATGCTATATTCACTTTAATATGAATTCACCCTACATATATCATAAATAATATATCATTTGTTCATTTTTAGATAAGATGAATATTACTATTTTCAGGAGTGTTTCCTCAAATGTCATTTAATTATAATTTCCCTATAAAATATAAACAATAAAGAAGTAATATTTTTAGATGGACCAGTTCATTCCAGATGTTGCCAAGGTAACTAAATACAGCAGTAAATCAATGTTTCATAAGGAAGTAGTGCATTTATACCTACTTGCATCAGATATATTTGCACATGTCATTTAAATGGTTAAGAGTAATGCTTCATGCATGTTTTATCAGTTAAATTTAAAATTTTACATATCCTTATATTTTAAAAATTCAACACTGAGCACTGAATAAACATTATAGGAAGGACGAATTAACAATTTTGTATTGTCTTGCAATCACATTAACAATTTTTAAGCTCTCTGTTCCTTTAAGCACACATTTTTAGAATTTAAAATCACAGACTTCAGGTTCTTGCTTATCTTAACTGATACACATGAATTGTTTTCAGAGGTTATCTGTTTTCTTACCTAACCTACTTTGTTCCATCCAGAGAAGCTGCTGGTGAGTGGTTACCAGGCTGCTACAGGGAGCCACTAGTGTTTATTTCTGTGGATGAGGCATTTAGATCCACAGGCTCAGTGGGATGGACGGCCCTTCTCCCAAGAATTCAGTCTGTGCACCACAGCATTTGAATGAAAGATTCTGTATTTAAGTCTCAAGGAGAAAAACAGCACCTGGAGCTTGGGAAAACAAGAGTGGCCAGGGTACCTAGCAACAGAGGAGAATGCAGAATGTGATGACAGGATCGTGTAGAATCTAGTGAGAGAAGGGCAGTGTAATGTGTGCTGGGGTTTGTTTGTATGAGAGATTTAGTGCTGTGGAGACGTATGTGTTCTCTATGTTACCTTTGCCAAATGTTCTGTCTACCCACAGTCTAGTAGTACTAAGAAACAGACTGTTTGTGACAGAAGCTTATGTAAGTGAAGATTTATTTCAGGTTTACAGTTGGTGGGGAAGCTTCATCATGGCACAGAAAAGCAACCAGCTCACATCACACATCCACAGTTAGATATAGAGCAGTAAGCAACAGCTGGCTCTGAATACACAACAGGGCTTGACCCTTCAACTCCAAGGTCTGCCCCCAACAACTCACCTCCAACAGCAAAGCTCTACCCCACGAATATTCCGACCCCCTGAGGAAATGGGGGACATTTACATTTGCACCACAACATCTTATGCCTGCACCCCAAACTCATGTTTATGTCACAATGTAAACTGTACTCAGTACAACTTTAAAAGTCCCCATAATCTCTATCAATCACAAATGATCAAAAGTCCAAAATCTCATCTGAGGTTCAAGACCATTTCAAAACAGCCCTGTAAAGTCAATCCTGCTAGATCCAGAATGGTAACCAGCTCCCAGATGGTAGCATGTGTAGCACTGGAAGGTGTTGCTTGAGCTTCCAGGGGAAATTGGTCAATGATATTTGGAGAAAGCAGAGATCACTGATATACAATATAGACAGTTGTCACAAGAATGCTGAACACACAGCTATATGGAATAGAGCAGCAAGTCAAGAAGTGCTCATCTGTGTAATGGTGGCACTAAACTGAGGAGGGTAATCAAAGACTTAATGATTGGCTAAGAGATCAGCTTAGTGACAAGGAACCCTAACTGGAACTGGGATCCACAACATAATCCTATGGGGACCAAGATCTCAGGCTCCAAGGGGAAATTCCCACTACCAGAAAGCAACAGAGAGGCTACACCCATTAGGAGCTAGCCAAAATAGCCATGTTTTCTCATTTAACCTATATTGGTCTTACTCTCTGATGGAGATTCTATTTGTATTTTTCATAAGGCATTGAGAGAGCTGGGACAACTCAATTCCACCAACAAGTCATTGGATGATGGCTGACATCCTGACAGGAGACACACCACACCTAGCCTTCACACAGGGCCCAAATGAAACCTATGAGAAAGTGAGGAGACAAACAGGAGACCAATCAACACATGAAAGGTCACTGGAGACAGGCAGCAATGATACCCGACAACCCAGGGCAAAGATCTAGAGATACTTAAGATCTCAACAACAAAGCAGACTCAAAACTCACCCTCTATGACTCAGGAACTGAACAGAAGAGGGAGCAGAAAGAATGTAAGGGAAAAAGAAAGAAAGAAAGAAAAGCTGGCTACCTCTGGTGCAGTTCATAACCCCCTATCCTATGGACAGATCCATTATGCACACTGAGGAAGGACCCCAGTGGGTAGGGGACAGAGAGGAGGGAAACAGGGACACATTCACAAGATTTGCTCATACAATGTATATAATTATTTATAATAAAGATATTTTAAAAAGCACAAATTACATACTTCTAATACATAATGGAACAAAGCAACTATTCCCACTGCAAAAAGAAGGAATATTGAAGAAAGATTAGACCAATGAAAGACCAATAACCAGTAGGCAGACATCAAACACCTGTATTTCCATATCCAGCATTTGCAACCTGTATGAAGTCCTTGGCTCCAAAAGACTTTGGCAATTTTTTGTTACCCCTTTGCTGTTCTGCTTGCTCCCAGACCAAATACACCCAAGCCAGAGCTAGCAGTTTTCCTTGGTGGCCATCTACAGTCCTGGTATCTCAAAACTCCTGGAGTTTCCATTGCACTCCACGGTTCATATTCATAGCACCCTGCTTCATAATGCCACACTTCATTGGCTCCTGGAACCATGTGCATTTCCTAGCCCCCTTTCCTGCATTTATTATGCTTTTAAAACCAGGAGGGAAGTATAGCCAAATTTGTAAATACAGGGGAAATAAAGCTTGACCTTGAAGAACAGGATACTTATTTCAAGGCCCTTTCCTTTCAAAAGAACTTGCATTCTCATTAGTTTGAATCTTCTGTATGTTAAGTTTTACACCCTGAGAGTATGTATCTTTCTCAAGGTTCCAATGCAGAGACATTTGCCCACTGTTAATGGTAATCTCTGTAAGTGACCTAAACCAGTCTCTGTGCCTATAACTTGAAACATTGCTTTCTATAGTACCTTTGTATTTTTATCTTTCTTGTCATATTTCTACCAAGACCACAAGTCCATTACTTGTAAATTCTATTTTGTACACATTCTCAGAACATGGGCAGAACACAGCCATCCTTACCACAAGTAGCTTAGTTCCAACAAAGTTCTTTCCTTCCCCTTTGATACTACATCACCTAGGCCTTCACAGTTCACAGTTCTCTCTCAATTTAGGATTTTCAAATTCTCTCTCTCAAGCCCTGCTTACAACACTTCAGGGCTTGCCCAGCCCAAAGTGTCAAACCCTGCCAATTTCCTGCACGATCATATTTCAAAAGACCAAAAACTGCATAATCACATTCATCACTGCAATGGCTTCGCTTCTTAGTTACAATATTTTCTGTAGCAGTTACCTTCTCATTGCTGGGACAAAACAGCCAACCAAAAGCAGCTTATGGAAAGAAAATATTTATTTCAGGTTTACAGTTCTGAGGGAAACTTCATGGTGAAGAAAAAAAGCAGTTGTTAACATTACACAGCAAAGAGAATAAGTAAGTAATACATAAGTAAGTAAGTAAGTAAGTAAGTAAGTAAGTAAGTAAGTAAGTAGGAGCTGGCTATAAACCCACAGTAGGACTGCACTCCTAAACCCCAAGGTCTGCCCCAAGAATGCCTGCATACAGCAAGGCTCTTCCTCCCCCAGACTCCACCAGCTGGGGAAAAAGTAGTGAAGCATTTTAGGAGTGAAAGATCCCCTAAAGTAAAAGTAATTATATAATGTCCCTGAGCCTGTCCTTGCAGTAAGGAGTTTCCTCTCTGTATCTGTTCTTGCACTCAATCTAATTCCCTCCCTGGAAGAAACAATTCCCTCCTTCCTAAAAGGTTACACTTATCCTGGAAGTAGAGATTTTTGAGATCCCCAGAAAACTATCTGGCTGATCCAGAACCTGGAAAAAGCTCTATTTTTTTAAATTATGTATTTATTTGCAAGCATATATATATATACATATATATATATATATATATATATATATATATATATATATAGAGAGAGAGAGAGAGAGAGAGAGAGAGAGAGGAGAGAAAGAGAGACAGAAGAGAGAATGGGCACACCAGGGCCTCCAGCCACTGCAAATGAACTTCAGATGCATGTGCCACCTTGTACATCCAGCTTTACATGCATTAGGGAATGGAACTCAGGTTGTTATGCTCTGCAGACAAGCACCTTAACCACTGAGCAATCTCTTCAGCCCTCCAATTTTTTTTCTCCTAGGCATGCTTCCCCATTTCTGAAAACTCTATTTATATATTCCCTTGGGCATTAGCCTTGTGTTCCTTCCTTCTCTCAATTTCAATCTATAATCTATAAATCCTATAAATCCTATCCTCTGGTCTATAAATTTCAGAGGCCACTGACTCAGTGATATCATTGCATGAAAGCTTAGTTTTCTGGGACCTTAGCTCCTGGGTCATTGCCCATCCAGAGCTGAGAACCACCCCATCACTTTCAAAGACACCCTAATTCCCTTGTGATATTGGTTGATTTGCAAAGAGCCCCAGTTCCTGTTTCAGTAGGAAGTTTAATCAAAAGTACTTGATGCTATGGGGGACATTTACATTGAAAGCAGTACACTGTTTTCTGTATTCATTCCTTTCCTCTGCTCCCCATCCCATCCATCAACTAGGAGGGATACTAGAAGTACGATGCTTATGTTATTGTGAAGATTCTCAACAATGCTTTGTTTGAAGGAATTTTAATAGATCCACATTCAATGGTTAGCTAGCCCTCTATGTATAAAGGCTTTTACCAATAGCCATGGTGAGTGTGTGTGTGTGTGTGTGTGTGTGTGTGTGTGTGTGTGTGTGTGTGTGTGTAAACTCAAGTAGTGCCTGACATACTTCTTACTACTTATGTCAGTAGGTCTTCATATGGCCTTTAAGCCAAGTGCCTTGAGCAAAATGAATAGGGAAAAAATACTTTATCATCATTTTGAGACCAATATTTAGAGTAAGCCTAAAATCCAGGTCAGATGCTCACAGGTCCTGAAAGCTTTTTATTGTTTTTATACTAAATGCACTACAAATTTTCATCTAGGTTTAGTAGCCCTTGGCTGTCTCCTTAGAAAACTTCCTCACCGAGATGAACAAGGGGCCCACAGCCACAGCCATTAAATCAACACAGGATTAGCCAGTGGAACAGAAACCAACGATTTCGACACAAAGACCCCTAAGCTCACAACCTTAAAGCAAACTTATTACTCATCCACCACGACTCAGGGAACTATGCGGAAGAGGGGGCGGAAAGATTGTGAGAGCCGTGGTGGGGGAGATTATCCAGAGGCATGGCCAGGAGAACCTGGCTGAATACTAGTCTATCCATGGTCCCCTGTCACAAGGACTGATCCAGAC
>PVHP010057845.1:0-10027 GCA_004024765.1 Zapus hudsonius
AATCCACATGGGAAGAATGAAAATAGATCCCTAGCTCTCACTGTGTACATGGGTCAGTTTAATACAGACCACAGATCCTAACATAATACTTGAAAGATTGAAACCCCTAGAGGAAAGTATAATGGAAACATGTCACAATACAGACTCCAAATGCTAAGGAAATAACCTGAAGAATTGACAAATGAGATTTCATAAATTTCAAAAGTTGCTGTTCAGCAATGAAAACCATCAACAGCATGAAGAGACTGTGCAAAGAATGGGATAAAGACCTTTGTCTATCATAAACTTGAAACTAATACTAATAACCAGATATGAAGAACTGTCAAAATTAACACCTGAATATCAGCCATCAAATCAATAAATGCTTAAATGATTTTAACTGACATTTCTCAATGTTGTTATAATTAAAAAAAAGAAAAAAAGGAATGGGTCCGCTGGTCTTGGAGTCTGCCTGCCTGGGGCTTTTGGGCCCCACAGGCAGAGTCAAGTGACTTCCCCTGCAGGGCTGGGCTGGAGCACAACCAGAGAGTAGGGTGGAGGCCTGTCCAGCCAACTAACACCTGGTGTGGACTGCTCCTTGGATCGCTCCGTGTCTCAGCTCTGTGGGCAGCTGCTGGGTCGCTGCTGAGGCTGGCACCAGGGCGAGGCATGCTCCATGGCGGTGGCACAGAGGGGACCGTGGGGAGGGAGGGAGCTGGCATGCTCCTAGCAGCTGCAGCATGTCCATGGGCCTGAGAGCCGCGGAAGTGTCATAGCTCTGTGTGTGTTCAGCTCTGGAAGCGTGGCTTCCTAGGGGAAACACGGTTCCCCATGTGTTACTGCACAGTAATGGGCAAAGACTGGGAAAAGCATGCCCAGTAATTCCATGACAAGGAATCCCATGACAAATGAGCCCCTTTTATTATAGCAGCCTCATGGGTTAAATAGAAATTGAGGAGGAGGGAGAGAAAGAAATGGACAACGGAGATTGGCAGAAATCAGCAACCTGTGAATACCTGCTTTGCATGTGGACGTCAGATTATCCAGAAGAGAGCACAACCTTGTCAACACCTTTGTTTCTGCTTAATGACATCTATTTCAGATCGTCAATTCCAGAACTATAAATAATCACTTAGTTTTGTTTTAAATTACTAAACTCATAACAATTTGTTACAGCAGCACTGGTGTCTTAATTCATTCAGGCTGCTGTAACAAAATGTTTTAAACGGGGCATTTTATTTATTTATTTTTAAAATATTTTTATTTGTTAGTGAAGAGAGAGAGAGAGAGAGAGAGAGAGAGAGAGAGAGAGAAATAGGCACAGCAGAGCCTCCTGCCACTGTAAACAAACTCCAGATGCATGTACCACTTTTTGCTTCTGACTTTATATGAGTACTGGGGAATCAAACCTGGGCCATCGGGCTTTGCAAGCAAGTGCTTTTGACCACGGAGCCATCTCTCCAGCCCGAGATGGGCTATTATATAAACAATGAAGATTTGTTTCTTACAGTTCTAGAAGCTAGAAAGTGTAGCTGTGCCTTAATATGGTAGAAGGGCAAACAAGCTTATTTGTGCCTCTTTTCCAAGGGCACTAATCCTATTCTTGATGGTGGGGTCCTCATGCAGTAATCACCTCCCACCTGTTAATACTATCACCTTGGATGTTAGATTTTAGCATGAATTTGGGGGAAAGAGAACCAATCAGACCATAACAACTGAAAAAGAAATACCCATTTTATGTGATAGATGGGGCTAAAGGCTAAGGGAGACCTGTATTCTGCCACATGCAGGTCACTCAATTTCTACCTATAGAACTCCATACCCCTCTAACAGATAGCTACTAGTTATCTAATATGACTAAAATCAATGAAGGAAAGATACAAGCAGGCTTCCCCAGGACGAATAATGTCAACCTCTTTAATTTGATTTGATAAAACACCTTGTTTCTTACAAGATGTAAATCTCAGAACAAAATTAGTGAGACATGCAATGCCTTTAGAGAATACAAAACAAACCTTAAACAACTATTACAGCAGAATTCCAGCTCTGAGTACAGACCTGTTTGTCCTACTTATGTGAGCTTCCATGACTTTTATAACCTTTCAGAGTCTCTTTATTCACCTGTAAAATGGACACTATAGCAGACTCATGACTAAGGCATGTAAACAGACAGGATGTAGGAAGTACTCAATGAATACTAGCCTTTGTCATTATCTAAAGCTAAGTGTGGTGTTGTGGAGATGACTCAGTCAATAAAATGCTTTCCAAGTAATCATAAGGACCTGAGTTCAAATCCACAGCACCTACATAAAAAAGTCAGACATGGTGGTGCATGTCTGTAATTCCAACACCAAGAGGTGGAGAAAGAAGGACCTTGAAGCAAGTTGGTTAGCTAGACCAGCTGGAGAGGTGAACTCTGGGTTCAGTGAAAGATCCCGAAAGACCCATAAATTAGTGGAGAGCAATTGAGGGTGACATCTGATATTGACCTTTGTCCTCCAAATGCACATGCACACACATCAATGTGCATGCACATACACGTGCACCTACACACATACAGAAAGGCACACACACTACCTGTAAATATTTTGAAGGATACACAAAAATAAAGCTAAGTGCAATTGAAGATCAGGTAGTCTCAGTTCATATCAAAGTTTTCGATTTACACCATCGTATTCTTCATCATGGGATTATCTCTGACTTGGATCTAAATGCAGCACAGAGAAACAGTTGCATAGATGTGGCTTCAGATGAGAGAGGAGTTGGCAGTAGACATGCTGGGCAAGTGAGCGAGACAAAAGGCCTGCAGGACCTCCGAGGGGGAAATGGACAGCTGGTCACCTCCTCTATCCAATCAGCAATGACCCTTAGAAGTACCCATGTAAACAGCCCTGCTTGCAAGAGCTGCATCTTCCTGTGAAGTTGCCCTGGAAGATAAGCTTTGTCTGTCCCCTTAAGTTAAAATGCTGCATAGAAACTTTTGGGCTTCCTAATGTTGATATTAAAAATGTAGATATTCTAGCAGGGCTAGAAATCAGACATGCTACCCCTCCCTTCTAATTCTTCCTCAAGTGAAGTACTTGACTCAAACTCTGGCTCAACTGGCAGATCCTCAAAACACTTGAAAGAAGGAAATCCCAAGAAAACAAGCAGATCCAAAATGTCCTCATTCACATCCAGGAGGTAATGAAAACAACATTGAGATCGGGACTGAGAAACAAAACAAGATCAACATTATGATGGACTGAACTGGATTAAAAGTGTACATCCTCACAGAATACGTGTTCATATCCTAACTCCCAATGTGATGGTATTATGAAGTGGGCCTATGGGCGGTGATTAGGTTCTGAGGGTGGGGGCCTAATGAATGGGTTAGTGCTCCTATTAAAGAAAGCCTGGGGCTGCTGAGATGGCTCAGCAGTTAAGACACTTGCCTTCAAAGCCAAAGGACCAGAGTTCAGTCACCCAGTACCCATGTAAAGCCAGATGCACAAGGTGATAAATGCATCTGGGATTTTTTTACAGTGGTTTCAAGGCCCTGGCATGCCCATTCTCTCTCTCTCTCTCTCTCTCTCTCTCTCTCTCTCTCTCAGCTTACAAATAAATAAATACAAATAAACTTTAAAAAAAGAAAGTCTGGAGGTCTCCATTCCCCGTGCCATATGAACAAGGAGGCCTTCCTCAGACACTGAATGAATCTGCCACCACCAGATTCTGAACTTCCTAGCCACCAGAACTGTCAGACAGTTCTGTTGTTTATAAGCTACCCTGTTTCTGGGAATCTACTAAGCAGCCCAAATGGACTAAAACGAACATCATTATTAAAAACTCAGTTACAGAACTGGGCATGGTAGTGCGTGGTGTAAACCCAGCACTCTAGAGGCAAAGGTAGAAGGATCACTACAAGTTCGAGGGAAGCCTGGGCTACAGAGTGAAACTCTGTCTCAGAAAATAATAAAAATAACAATAAAGGCTCAGTTCTATCCGCTCACTACTGTACCATATTTGGTGAGGTGGAAAACGGACTCATGCCACCACTTCCAAAGGTTTCCAAGAACAAAGGCTGAAAGTGAAAGCCCAGACACAGTAGTGCCCAAACAAGTCAAGGTAGCCCTTGTTTTCAAAAGAACTACCAAAGGTAGTTTTTAAAAGTGAATTCATACTCATTACTCACAAAAATGAAACTGTGGTCACATATATTTACATACTTTATATGCATATTTTATAATTTTGTATATCAACACTAAATTGTAAAAATTTAAAATGGGAACTAGAAATACACAAACTAAATAAATGAAAAAAAATAGCAAAATAGCAGGCTTCGGTGGAAACATTTAAACATTTAGTAAAATTATGTGTATATAAAGGCTCGTGATTTTACCTTGCTCAAATAATTTCTATGCACAAAGTACCTCCTATTTAGTCATCTTCCATTTTGAAAAGAGTAAAAAACTTAAAATATTGTAAAAGAAAAAAAAGTGTCATTAGACCCCTGCTAAAAAGGCTGACTAATGTTACTAACACTGTCTAATACCAAATTACAGTCAAAATAAATTGCTAAGAAAAGATGATAACCCATTCTTGTTTGAAAATTTAAGACAATGATATCTAGTATAAATGTATTAAATTTGAGTTGACAAGCTGCCAACATAGACCCCTTTCCCTTCTGATTTTCTATTCCACTCCTAGGGACATGAGACAAAAAAGCTGAACTTTATCTGAAGACAGGAATGTATAAGTCCATAAAAAGCACTCCAAGGTAGAGTCCTGATAAATGCCATTACCATGGCCCAAGAGATCGATGTTCCTTTTTGTTGGTTTTTGTGGTAGGGTCTCCCTAGATAGCCTAAGCTTGCTTTAAACTCATAACAATCTACCGTCTCAGCCTCCTGAGTCCTCAAACTCATGGCAATCAACTACCTCAGCATCCTGGGGACTGGGATTAGAAGCATGCGTAACCCTGCCTGGCCAATAATTATCTTTTCAGTGCCAAGCACTATGAAGCACCATGGCTGTCACACCTTAAGACCCAAATGGAAACTTCCCTAGATACCCATTCTTACCTGTATTTCCCTTATGCACACTGCTCTGTTTTTCCTTCCTTTCCTGTTCTGAATGTAACGCTTCCTTCAAAAACATTTATTTATAGTGCCCTTTGGAGGCAAGTTGTAGCTTATACCTTGCCACCAGGTGCTTTATCTCTTTCCTTTATTGGATATTTCATTCTCCTCCTTCTCTAATTGGAAACTTCGCAGAATACGATTTTGGATTCTTTCATAAGAATCCTGCAAACTTCAAGTTCATCATATAAGTCAATGCAGATTGGTGTCACTATAAACTTCTGGATATTAGTGTTAAACTACGTCCTTGCTTAAGATGTACTGAGTTGTTGGTTCTTCTTGGTCTATTGCTATTGCTTACAATAATGCCAATTGTTCTTATGTTGCCAGACTTTTCCTAGACCCTCATTCTCAGCAAATAATTTTATTTTCTAGTTTTAAAAGATACAAGAAATCATTTCTCAAAACTTCTATTCAAGCCCTGTCATCAATTCAGTCCTCATCCTTTCATTTTTTTTCTGATGTTGCACTGAAGATCAGCATCTTTGTCTCCCCATGTCTAGATCCATGCTATCACTACCTTCTCAACACTTTTGATGTCTTAACTCTCACCTCTGTCTCTAACCTTGAAGTTTTCCACAAACGATCAGCATGTAGTCACATTCAAGCCTAAATCACACAGGCAAGATTTAATAATACAATTTTTAAAAAGATGGCTCAATCCAACTGTTTAATATTTGGCTTTCTGCTAGAGAAGTCTAGCCTTTGTCTTCAACTTCTGGAAGATACCCTGTAAACTGTTGGAATTTCTGGTGTGATAGACATGTCTTTGTTGTACAAAGCAGGCCACTAGAAGTGCACAATATCTGCTCAACTTCTAGGGAGCAGCAACTGGAAAATGAGTTTAAAGATCAGTCAATTTTGCCTATGTAGTGAAGCTATGCTCAACAATGTGAACACCACAACTTTTGTAAGTTTCCCAGGTAGACAATTCTCTAGATCGTTTCGCACATAAATGTTGGGAAGTAACATATCCTAAAGCAACTGCAGCTTTACATTTGGAAAACTAGCCCCCTTCACCCTGCATCATACTTTGGTAATGCTAATTCATAGTCTTTCCTTATAATAAGCAGTAACTATGATTGTAATAGGTTTCAGTGAATTCTGTTAATATTACCAGTGAATTATTGAAACTGAGATTGCTTTTGGAAAACATCTGAACTTAGTGTTAGAAGGGAGGGGATCTTCTATGGACTCTGACACTAAATTTGCAATTAGATCTGTCTTAGAATATTTTGCTGTTCTAGCAAAATGTCATAAACTTGGTAATTTAGAGTGGTTGAAAATTATTTTTCATATTTCTAGAAGCTGAGAATTCTAAGATTAAATCACTTGATGTTTCGGTTATCTTGTGAGGACTGTTCTTTACTTCCAAATAGGTAGCTTGTTGCTGCATCCTCTGGAAGGGACAAATACTGTGTCCTTACATCATGTAAGACAAAAGGGCAAGCTAGCCTCTTACCCACTGAGAAGGAGGAGCCCTCATGTCTTAATGATCTCTGAAAGTACCTACTTCTTAATACAATTATATTTATGGTACCTGAATTTTGGAGGGGCACATTTGAACCATAGTCTACCCAGTCCTTTCAGCTGGACTCAGAAGTCTTAACAGTCTGAAAGATTGTATATTCTATGCCACAGTAGGCCTAATTAGGACTAAACTTATTGACAAATCTTTTTATCTCATTTTCCTTTCCAAAGACAATAGCAGTTGTATTTATAACCTCATGCCATTCCACTTATCCATCCTATAAGCACATCAGTATATACTTGGTAGGTGAATCCAATAGGTAGTGAGAAACTTATATGATCTGTCAGAAATGTTTGCTACTCCTTTCTTGAACCACTTTTATCTACTGATGTCAATGATATCACATCTCCTGATTTCTCTCCTAACTGTGGCTACCTTTCACCTTCCTTTTTAGGTACCTCTTCTTCAAATTCCCCACACATATTGATGTTTTTAGAGACTGTATAATTTTTTGTTTGTTTGAAGCATAGGAAATTTATTAGCATCAACTACAGTTAATATACACCATGCCTGTCCAACGTTCTCCAACTATGAAGTGAGATGGTGGCATTATCACCTAATTATGCTGTGGAAGACACACGAATTCTTCTGATAAGAAATCTAAGCAGAATACCAAATATAATGTTTTAAAGTAACCCATATATAAATTTTGTGAATTACCCATGCTGACAGAACTTTGGAAAGGCAGGAAAGACTCAGTGGCCCTGTGAGAGTCCTGAGAATGACACTTTAAAAATTCTGGTGGGGGGGCGGAGCATGAGGGCGGACGAAGAGCAGCCTCGCCAGGACTCTCTCCGCAAAGGTTTGATTTTCCAGCTGGGATCCAAACACTGGACCCCAGCTGGCCCTGAACCCAAACCTACCATCTCCCCAACTCCATCACCAGCCAGGACAGGACTCCCCAGGGGCTTTCTGCTCCACAGAGGAACAGAGAGCTGCTCTTCTCCCACCCCAAGCTCCCACCAGCAGCATTGTCTTCTCTCCGGTGCTCCCCGAGCCCTTGCAGGCTGAGCACCTCTCCCTCCCGGGGCCCCCTTCCTCCAGCCTCCCTCCAGTGATTCTTGGGCGCACTTCTCCCTGAGATCCCCCCACATACACAGGCAGACATGTTCCTCCTCGGGCAAACTGAACTAGCTCGGTTCTGGGAGCCCACTCTGGACCGCAGGTGCCGGGCGGGGCCAGGCCTTAGACACCTGGGAACCTCTGCCAGGGCTGGGAGGACCTAGGCGGCTTCTAGTGTAGGATGTAACTTTAGTTACCTTCTGGTTGGTGGCACAGAGCACCCCACAAAGGCAGCTGATGGGGGGAAAGTGGTTGATTTTTCCCTAGAATGACAGCAAGGGTGAACACAGAATGAGCAGAGGTTACACACCACTTCTGTCTCAAAGGGTAGAAAATTAGCCGGAGAATGAGCCAAATTAGCCCTGGCAAGGTAGGCCTAATAAAGCATCAAGGTTCAACCGCAGCAACACACCTGCTGAGCAAGGCTTCCACCTTCCAAATTGCCATCAGCTGGTAGTCAAGCATTCAAAAGTCATAAGCTTATGGGGGATACCTAATTCAAACCACCTAGACGCAGTAAGTATATACAACAGAAATGAGAACTAAACCCAATTTCAGTTGAAAAGGGGAAGTAAAAGCAGGAGTATTGTAAGTGTTGGGACCTGGGTTGGGTGAAGATTAGGATTCCAGAGGGTGAAGCTGATAAGGAAGGGAGCAAATGCAATGAGTGTCCCTTGAAGCCTGGACAGAGCAAGCAACCGAAGCTCAGGTCATGAATTTCCTGTCAGTTTTGACTGGGTTGGGAGACGTAGAGTCTATCATGAGTGATGTTCAAGGAAACTAAAATGGTCTTAGGTAAACCCAGGGTCAGTCATCAGGTGACAGATGTTAGCTGAGTTCATGGTCAGAGGCCTGTGTGTTCTAACTATGTCACAAAATGCTACTTGAACATGAAATATGTGGCACTGCAACAGCCCCAAAAGTCTAGCAATGTAAAAAGAGGCAGAACATTGGCAAATGGATTGACTACAAATAAAAAGACCTGAATTTAGACAACTCCACTAAGCTAGAAAGAATGGAAATTTCCAAAGTCAACCACCAACACAATTCTCAGGGCCTCAGAAGATCTAGTTGTCCTGATGGGCATCAGGGAAGATCACCGTACATCCAGGGCCAGGGTGAGCCCAGGGAATGGGGCTTTCACTTCCCAGAGCAGTTACCAACTTGTCCCCCCAAGTACAGGACCTGCTTCACGTCCACCAGTCTCTCTCTGTCTTCAGACACTTTCTGAAGAGGAAGCATCAGAGGTCAGGTGCAAAGACTTCCCTAGTAGCGTCTTCTCTTTTCCCTTGACTCTCAAACTGTACCATGCACATCCTCCCCCCAATAAAAGGACTTAGCAAGGCCCAGAGATCTCAGAGCAGCCCTTCTGTCATAGGAAATCTAGGGAACATTCCAGGATCGAACAAGAACAGCTGACCTATGCTTTTCTGTGCTCCCAGAGCCTGCATACACTAGGTACCTAAAAGACTCACCATTCCTATCATGGATACAAGAAACCTTCCTCATCAAAACCCCATGGATTCCCGAGACCTGTCACTGCAACAGACCGCTGTGGAACCTACAACCTGGTCTCCTGAAGCACACCACTTTTGTCAAATGGGTGTGGTGGTTCTCACATATATTCTAGTATTCAGCAGGGATCCCATGACTTAAAGCTGGAATACTAATACCCATGACTTTTTTTGAGATGTTCAAATCCTTATCCTCTTTACGGACAGATGCAAGGCTGCTGGAATTCTCACTCTGCCCCTCCTGAAGCCCCCTAGGGAACTCCCACACAATGAGTCACCACATGAGCCAAGTGTCCTTACAGACTACAGAAGCATGATGGGACAGGGCCCCTTCCCACATCCCATGGGCCCAGGAGCTGTCCTTTTCTGGGCCCAGGGGGGAGGAGGAGTGCCAAAGACTTATAGGAGACAAAAACCCTGCAGTGGACAGAGAATCCAGTAGCTGTTGCAAGGGAAACTCACTCTGACATTTCCCACTGGGGAGAGGGGTCTTCTGGTCTTCAGGAAGATGAGATCTTTGAGCCCTTGTGACCTGTTACAGGAGCTTTGGAAGGCCATCCTGCTGCTGGCTCCCCTGAGGACTATAATCACCTTGTGAAGAGTCCTGGGGCACATTGCCCACTGCTCTCCTGCACTGGTGGCCTCTGGATTGGGTGTGCAGGAAGTGCAGCAGTGTTGACACACTTCTTGGCACTTCTCCTGCTGTTCAAGTCATTGTCCAGCTCCACTGAGCTCTCTGTCCTGGCTGTGAATGTAACTGCAGGGAGACATGATGGTACTATAAGACTATAATCACCCTCTGTCTAGATCTCTCTGCCAGC
>PVHP010057982.1:0-11061 GCA_004024765.1 Zapus hudsonius
CCCCACTGTCTAAGATGGGCCAGCTCATTGCTCCCCTCCTCCTCTTTTTCCAGGGAGGTGACATGTGGCGATGTCATGTACTCACCCTTCCACACTGTGTCCCACAAGGCTGGTGTCAGTTCACTGGGTCACACAGGTGTCCAACCAGTGGGCCTCCCCCAAGGGAACAACCAAAGAGACTCGGTCTGGCTCCATGTGAACTACTGAGCTTCATATTAAGCAGCTGTACCTGCGGGCTTGGGACAGCAAGGAGGGGACAGGCTCCAAGAGTTGGGACTTTGGATCGACTGCGCAAAGCATGATGGTTAACTCGGGTCACTTGTAAGTTTCGCTTTGGATTTTTGTTGTGTAAGTGTTCATGAGTGTGTGTGGGGGTGGGGGGCAGAGGATGACACTAGCTGTCCCCCTCAATTTCTGTCCATTTTAGTTTTATTTATTTATTTTCAAGGAGAGAGAGAGAGAGAGAGAGAGAGAGAGAGAGAGAGAGAGAGAGAGAGAGAGAGCGCACCAGGGCCACCACCTTGTGGATCTGGCTCATGTGTCCTGGGGAATTGAACTCAGGGCCTTAGGCACTGGAGGCAAGTGCCTCAACCGCTGAGCCATCTCTCCAGCCCTCCATTTTAGTTTTGATACAGGGGCTATCACTAAACCGAGAGCTCACTGACTCGGCTAGACTATTTGTGTCTCTGTCTCCCGGGCACTGGTGTTACAGGCATGTGCCACCATGCCCGGCTTTTACCCGAATTCTGATCTTCAGTGTCTAGGCTAGCGTGACAGGCACTACCCACTGAGCCATCTCCTCAGTCTCCTTCATGAGCTTTAAGTAGTTCCTGTCTTCTACCTTCACCAGGAAACAGAGTTGACAGCCTTGCCCATGGGCTTCTGACCCCAGCACCCACATTTCCCATCCTCCCCCAAAGTCTCAGGCACTGTGGGGAGAGCATCAAGGTCCTGACACCCCAGAAGAGCTGCCCTCCCAGGGCTGAGTCCTCTCACACACGGTCCTGTCCTTGGAGGGCTCCTGGCAGACTATGTCGAGAGTGAGAACGAATGTCAGGATCCTAGAAAGGCTTTTTGTGAAACTTCAGGATATTACTTTTATTGTGAACTGAAGAGACAAGATAATGTGCTTTTGATGTCACTGGTAATAAAGAATTAAGACGAATTCAAGTTACAGGGTACTTTGCAAGATTGGAATGAACAAAATGGGCCACTTGGCACTTCCTGTCACCTTTCAACCTTTCATGCTCGTCCTCTGGGCAGAGGAACATCCAGCCAGCTGCTCCCTTCACACTGCGTTCAAGCAGCCTGCAAGACAGGAGAGGCTTAGGTGGGGGAGAATAGCAGAGACTTGGCACCCCTCAGTGACAACACACTTGGGTCAGGAGAGCCCGGCTGAAGACTGGGCTCTCCATGGTCCCCTACCACAAAGACTGATCCAGACGGCCCACGGAGGAGGATATCCAGCTGACTGGGGATGGGGAAGGGGGGCAACGGGGAATTGGGGATAACAACTCATGGTTGGCCCACTAAACAATGTTACTCATTATGGACAATAAAGAAAAAAATAGATTAAAAAAGAAAGGAGAGGCTTTCTATTTACTGGAATTGCACTTCAAATGTAGATAAAACGCCCAAGGGGAAGGGATTAGAGACACTGGTGATTTCAGGAGTGTTGAGCGCGGCTGTGGGGTGACGGTGACATCCAGGATGTCACAAACGAGAAACTAGGGAGTATGTGGCCCTGTAGGGAGCCTGCGAGATTGGGGTCCTGAGGAACTCTGAATTCCTTATTTTCATGTTGTGCGCTGAGCTAGGAGGATTGCTACTCAAGGCCAGCCTGGGTTACAGTGAGGCCTTACCTCCACCCCCTCTACACCCCTAGGTGCTCCTGGGTTGTGGAACCAGCCGTCCCTGCTCCCACAGAGGCTTGAAGGCTCCATACTTGACCATCCATTTCCCAGGAGCCCGAGGCTACATGCTGGGTGACCAGGATGGACGAAACGCTTGGCATCTCTCTTCCTCCATCTTAAGACTGTCCCGTTGTTCTTTCAAAATCTCTGTGTCAGACTCCCTGGCTCCCCATGGAGCCATGCAGATCATTCGAGAAGCACGTTGTCTAGAATACAGTGATCTCTTGTGCACTTGGCCTGTAGCCTATTGGAACTGGGATGTGTTTCTCCGGCCATGGCCTTGAGTTTCCTCAGCAGATCAAGCACTAAATGCCCTTTGCCCCATCACAAGGTCAGGACGTTTGTATAAAACATGGTGCCAGCTGTAACCCGGGAGTTCCCACGGGAAGTTCACTGTGTGTTAGCCCACCAAGTTCAAGGCCAAGGTCCTTTCACAGAAGAAGAAAGAACATCTTTGAAACGGTGCTCATGTCCAACAGACACTAAACTTTAGCCCACCTCAGAAATCAATAAAAGTCTAGGCTTTATTTTCTTTTTTAAAAAAATATTTTATTAATTCATTTTCAAGGAGAGAGAGAGAGAGAGAGAGAGAGAGAGAGAGAGAGAGAGAGAGAGAGAGAGAGAGAGGAGAGAGCGCACCAGGGCCACCACCTTGTGGGTCTGGCTTATGTGGGTCCTGGGGAATTGAACCTGGGGCCTTAGGCACTGGAGGCAAGTGCCTTAACCGCTGAGCCATCTCTCCAGCCTAGGCTTTTTTTATTTTTATTTTTATTTTTTTTTATTTATTGTCCATAATGAGTTACAACATTTAGTGGGCAAACAATGAGTTGTTATCGCCAATTCCCCGCTGCCCTCCCCTCTCCCCTCCATGGGTCATCTGGATCAGTCCTTGTGACAGGGGACCATGGATAGCCTAGTATTCAGCCAGGTTCTCCTGGCCATGCCTCTGGACAGTCTCCCCCACCACGGCTCTCACAATCTTTCCACCCCCTCTTCCGCTCAGTTCCCTGAGTCGTGGTGGATGAGTATTAAGGCTGCTTTAAGGTTGTGAGCTTAGGGGTCTTTGTGTCGAAATCGTTGGTTTCTGTCTCACTGGCTTATCCTGTGTTGATTGAATGGCTGTGGCTGTGGGTCCCTTGTTCATCCCGTCATTCTCTCCGGGGTTCCATTTGGATCCTCCACGATATGACTGTGGTGGCTCCTCTCTTGCCAGAATCTCAGCTATCGGCCTATGGTCGGTTGGTAGGGTTAGATGGGCCCCAGCTCTCTCGCTGCATCCTGAAAAATACAAACACAATCTCCATCTGAGAGTGAGATCAGTGTAGGTTAACAAATATACACAATTCTGGATTTCCTAGATTCTATTTTTAGTAGCCTCCCTGTCACTCGCTCCCATAGTGCATCTTGTTTTGGGAGCCCAAGAGTATGGGATCCGGTGCCTATCGCCCTGAATCCCTAGTTCCAGACAAGGGGTCCCCCTCACTAAGTGGAAAATTGGCCGAATTTGAAAGCTGTTGATTGACTCCCCCAGGCCCAGGCTCCTCCATTACACAAGTGCTCCTTTGTTGGTTTGCTGTTCCCTCCCAGTAGGAGGTGTGGTCAGCCTACTCATGGACGCAGATTGTGTTTCGTGTCAGTGGTCTCTGTTTACTCCAGCTGTCGTTGATCAGTTTCCCCTGGCAGCCTGTGCAGTGCCTTCCAGCACTACACTAACTGCCTTCTGGGGGCTGGATACCATTCCGGATGTTGAAGGGTTTCTTGATGCTGATCGCCACCTGACATTTTGAATGTGAAATCTCCCGAAGTCAAGAGGAAACTCCAGTGCCAGCGGCCACCACCGTGACAGTGATAGTGGCCACAGAGAAAGGGCTTGGCCACGTTGGTTTAATCAGCTTTGCTTGTGCTGTGTACACGGGCATATGTCCACGACAGTGTGTGGATTCTGGTGTGTGCATACTTGTTACGATAGCGTGTGTGCATGCATGCTTGGCTGCATGCATTGGTGGTGGGGATATGTTTGGAATTTTAAAATAATGTCATTAATAAATGAGGTGGAGCCTTTAGATTAACAACAGCCCAAGATTGGAGATTAATTTTTAAATGTTTCCTAACAAGAAAAATGAAGCAAATAACCTGTGACAATTAGGAGGTATTGAAGACCTTGCAGGCATGACTTCCTGTCAGAGGCAGATAAGGGGATTCTTGATAGGTCTGCTCGAAAGCGCATCCGCAGCTGGAAAGCTTGCATCTTCAGGCATTAAGGGAACTGACTTGCTCGCTGTTTGAACCCAAGTATTCGTCTCTGAAATATCTTCAAGGATGCGTGAAGAAAGGCAATGGAGCTGAGGCGCGCTATAGTCTCAGCTTGCCGCCCTCATCCCTTCCCACCCCTGTCCCCTGCTCCCATTATGGAGGGCAGGAGCACTTGATCATTTGTTGGCTCTGCGTGATCAGATGCTGTGGGGCGAGCTGAGCTGTGGACAGTGGCTCGTGACCACTGGGAATGCCGAGTGGGACACTCCTCATATGGAAGGAAACAAAGGACTCAGGAGCCTGGAAATGGGGAGAAGGTGGGACGGTTAAGTTTATTGTCAACTTGACCTGTGTAATAATCCATAGTAATCTTGGGCAGGTCTCTAAGCTTGCCTGCAGAAAGGATTGACAAAGTCCTTTTGGAATTTTGGAGAAGGGAGGAGGTCCTTCTCCAGAGTGAGCCCTTCCCCCCTGTGGGTGGGCCTTCCAGAAGGGTACAAGATATAAGGAAGCTTGAGGGGAAGGGAACCTCTCGTCCTTCCTCCCCTGGCTGCTGATGCTGGTTCTGTCTCTCTGCTTGGATTTATGAAAGGGGCCCAGCCTTTTCCTTCATTTTTGGAACTTCCCCTGGATCTGTTATTTCAATAAATACTTTCCTCCCCAAATTGTGCCTGGTTTGGAGATTCATCCCAGCAGTGTGTGGCTGACTACGACAGAAGGCGTCCCTAGGACTGAAAGAGTGGGCAGTGGTCTTGGACATACTCACGCCACACAGTAGGACTGCTGGGTTTGTGTTGTTGGTTTTGTGGGGTTTGCACCTGAGTGCAGCCTGTGAGCACCCACCTAAAAATCAGCAGCCCACTATGGGCTCCCTGGGCCCAAGCACCCAGCTCCTTGCATTGGCCCCTTGGATCCTGAGCACTTTCTCCCACAAACCTCCAGGCCTGACTCACTGCTTCAGGTTTTTTTAATTTTAATTTTTTTATTGAATTTTATATAAATTATCCCTTCATTTCAGCTCCTGTTACCCTGGAGACCCTCCTCAGTGGGATTATGGTATTCACTGTGGATCATGAAAGCCTCAGTCAGTCAATGGAATCTCTTCTTCCCCACTAGTCCCTTATCTATTTTGATGTCTCCTCTCTCTCTCTCTCTCTCTCTCTCTCTCTCTCTCTCTCTCTCACTCCTCATATTATGCCGGTCTTGTTTAGGCAGCGACAGCCACTGTGAAGTCATAAATGCAATGACCACATTGTGTCTGGAAGACAGTATTATAAATTATTCTCCCCATCCTTGGACTTTTACATTCCTTTTAATTTAATTATTTTATTCATTTATTATGTAGAAACTTTGTATGAACAAATCATGTCCTCCCTGCCCCCTTTGACTGAGGGCCCCCCGTAGTGGGATTGCTGGTCTGCACCATGGGGTTGAGGGCTATGAGTTGTGGGAGCAGCAGACAGTCATTGTGGGGCAATGCCTCTGGATGTTCCCACCCACCTTGACTCTTACAATCTTTCCTCCCTTCTCTTCTGAAATATTCCCTTGGGCCATGGTGGGTGTGTTCTATGTCTCCTATAGCATTGAGCTCTTAGCAGCTTCTGGATTTCTGCGTTGGTATGTTTTGAGTATCCACAGTGTCTGTCTTCACCACCCTGGGGAAGGTTGTCAGGCTCACAGTGGAAGCAGCACTCTTACTCATCTCTCCACTTCCTCTGTGGTCTCACCTGGGCCCTAGCTGATGTGTGAGGGGTGGTTCATCTCCTGCCAGGGAGTCAGCTATCAGTTCTGGTCTTGTTGGTAGAATTAGGTTGTCCTTGGTTCTTGCTGCCTTCTGAAAAGTAAACACAGATCAACATAGGTTAACAGTTTAGAGAGATTATCATGAGTGTAGCCTCTCTTTAGGCCCAAGCTTAGTGGAAGCTTCCCCTTAGATTCCAGATTCTTGGTCTTGGATCCCAGTTCCAGCTATGGGTTCTTGCCACTGAGTGGATCTCTTAGCCAATCAGAGAGCCCTTGGTTACCCACCTAGGTTGGGTACCCATCCATGCACAGGTGTGTACATCTTGTCATGATGGTCACTTTCGTATAGCAGTGTCCCCTGCTTTCTCCCAGCATTGGTGGCCAATTTCCCCTGGCAGTTCATGTAGCACTTTTCAGCACTATGGGGGCTAACCATGTGGGGACTGGCTTCCTTTCAGGTTCCATCTGTGTCTCTCAATATTGTGTGTCAGCAACATGTGGTATCTTCAGCAATAGAGTCTTATCTTTTACCTGGGGCAGGTAATCAAGTGCTTTGACGGACCTCGGAGGTCTCTCTGATCAACAGCTCAGTGGAGGTAGTAATCAATTTCTGGCATTGGGAGTTCCATGGCTTTTACATTCTTTCCTCCACCTCTTCCGCAATGGTCCCTGAGCCATAGAGATGTCTCAGTGCTGAACACTCCATTGTCACTTCTCAGTACTTTAATGAGTCATGAGTCTCCCCAGTAGCCACCACCATCTGAAAAAAGGTTTTATTTTTTCCTATTTTTTAAAAAAATATTTTCTTTAGTGGTGATATTTATTGATATCTTTAGTGGTGATTTATTGATATCTTTATTATCCAAAATTACATATATTGTATGAGCAAATCTTATCATGGTTCCTCCCTTTCCTGCAAGTCCATGGATTACTTAGGGAGTCACTGCACACATCAACTCCCTGTTTATCCATGGAGCTGTGTGGACAGAGTCCTGGGACAGTGGTGAGCTGACGAGAGGAAGAACTCTCGGGAGGCAATTGCAGTGAATAGCTCATTTATTAGGTGGAGAAAGGTTGCTTTTATTTAGAAGGAAAAGGAGAGGCAGGGGCAGAAGTGGCAAGGTGACTGGTAGGGGCAGGGTGGCCTGTGGATGTCTCATGAAAGGATTGGCAGGGGCCAGCTGCATAGATAAGCTAGAGGGACTTTTTTGTTGCCTGGGCCTTGTTATCACCTTATAGCTGAATTATGTGAACTCTAATAAACTCAGGCCTTGAAGTGCCTGGACTTATCAGGGTTTGCTGGGGTCCACCAGGTGGCTGGAATTTAGGGAGAGAAGAAGACAGCAGCCAAATTCCTGCCAGTCTCAGGATGAGATAATTGGGGTTTCAGTCCAGTCTGAATTTTCCTTTAACCCTGTGTCCTCTGTGTCTCTCAGCAGGGCCCCACACTTTCCCTCCTCCCTGTTCCCAACCCACTGGGTATTTTTCCCGTTGGGCATACTGGATCAGTCCATGGAGCAGGGGGTTTCTCTTCAGATCATATAAATCTTTCTTCTTCTCCTATTTTTTGAGGCAGAGTCTGACTTGGAGCTTATTCTGTAGCTCCAGGCTGGCTTTGAACGCAATCTTCCTCCTCAGCTTCATGAGTACTGGGATTAAAGGCATGTGCCGCCACACCTGGCTGAGAGAAGCTTTTCTAATCAAACGTGAGAATCGCGTTAATGTATGAGTCTAAGCATTAACATTTAAAGGACAATTTGGTGGGTGTAATATCCAAGTTAGCCAAACAACAGTAGTAGCTACAGGGCTTAAGACCTCCTCAGCCATGGCTATTGACTAGGTTTCCAGTACCAGGCATGGGCTCCCTCTCATGGAGTGGGTTTCAGATCCATTCATAGAGCAGTTGGTTTCCCTCACAGAACACCACCATTGCAACTGCTAATATACTGATAATATTAAAATAAGCTAGGAACATATAGGAATCCATTCAATCCTTCTACCCACACTATAAGCCCATGAGGTAGGCATCATCACTCCCACTATAGAGATGAGGAATTTGAAGCACAGAGAAGCTAGGCAAGGAAGCACCTGAAGAACTTTCTAGAATGTGTAGGGAGAGCAGCTGCGTAGGTGAGGCCATGCTACATGCTACTATACTTCCTCACACACAGCTTGAAGGTAACGTTCCCAAGGGCTCAGTGAGTGGGTGCAGAAAGCTGGGATCCCACACAGAAAAGTGGATTTTGCTTTGTGACCCGACTCCCTCAATCTCTTACACACTTCCTTCCTGGGGGCATGTAGGACTTAGGTGATGTCTCCTCTGCTGGGCTCCAGTGCCGAGGCCAACACCTGCTCCTCTGAACCTGTTAAATATATGGTGGTCTGGTGATGCTAACTACTGAGCACAAGTCAGTGATGACGCCCACTCAGGTGAGCCTTCTTGATGAGGCTGCTGTGCAGAGCTGAGCTTCCAGTTCCCGGGGTCCCTGGACACGTGGTTGCTCTCTTCATGTGGCTGGCTGAGGTACTCTGAGCACAGGGTAATAACACCTCTCCCTCTGGTGGTCCTCAGCCCACCCTGTGGTACAGGATGGTGGATTCCACCCTAAGTGGCATATCTGGGGTGGCGTGCCTGGGCATCAGACTTAAATGTTGCTGATTTAGGCTGGAGAGATGGCTCAGTTATTAAGGGCTTGCTGCACAAGTGAGGACCTGAGTTTGGATTGCCCAGAATCCACATAGGTGCTGGCGGGTGTGGTGATGCACACTGCAATCCCCGGGCTGAGGAGCAGATCCTGGGGAAGCCAGCTGGCTAGAAGTCACATTGGTGAGCTCTGGCTTCAGTGAGACCCTGACTGGATGAGTAAGTGGAGAGGCTTCCACATGCATTCACACATTATTTTTATTTTCTGAAGCAAGGCTTTATGCTTGCCTTGAACCCGCCATGTCGCCAAGGATGGCCTTGAGCTCCTGATCCTCTTGCCTCTACCTCCCGTGTGCTGGGATCACAAGCATGCGCCACCATGTCTGACCACATGCTTCTCATCTTTGTGGTGAGATCATTTAAAATCTACTCTTAGCAAATTTCAAGTACACAATACATTGTGATGAATTACGGTGATTTTCTTGTATAATTGAATTTTATGTCTTATGACTGACACCTTCCTATTCTCCACTCCCCCCACCCCTCTCTGTAATCCCTATTCTACACGAAATTCCACATATACACGAGATCACATGACACTTGTCTCTCTGTGCCTGGCTATCTCTGTTGTTAAAGGGACAAGATTTCCTTCTCCTTCTTATTCTCTTCCTTCTCATTCAATATTTTATTTATTTGCAAGAAGACATGGGTGGGGGAGAGACAGAGAGAGAATGGGCATGTCAGAAGGTGTCTTATCACTGCAAATAAACTCCAGATAAATAGGCCACTTTGTGCATCTGACTTTACATAGGCACTGGGGAATTGAATCCGGGCCATCAGGCTTTGCAAAAAAGTGCCTTTAATTACTGAGCCATCTCCTCTGCTCAATTTCCTACTTTAAATGTCCCCTCCCCCATTAGGCTCATGTGTTTGAACCCTTGGTCCCCAGCTGGTGGTGCCAGATGGGGAAGATGTGGGCCACTGGGGGTGGGCTGTGAGGTTTTGTAGCCTCTCCCCACTTCCTGTTTAGCTTCTATTTCCAGCCTGGCAATGTGGCCAGCTCTGCTCCTGCCACGGTGGACTCTACTCTCTGGAACTGTAAACAACCCTGAATTGCTTCTGGTCAGGTGTTTGTTCCCAGCAACAAGAACGAACTGAAACAGGCACTTAGGAGACTTCCACCTTTAGGCTCTGGTGAGCCATGTTGCAATGAACTTGGGAGCCATACATGACTCTTTAACATGCTAATTTGATTTCCTTTAGGTACAAACTTAGTAATGGGATGGCTGGGTCATTGTTGTGGTTGGCTTTCTAGTTGCTGCGCAGAAAGAACCCAAGCAAAGGCGGCTTGTGGAGGAATGGGTTTATTTGGCTTACGGACTCGAGGGGAGACTCCATCCTGGCAGGGAAAACGATGGCATGAGCAGAGGGGTGGACATCACCTCTGCCACAGCACTGCAAACAGCGGAAGGAAGGTGTGCCAAACACTGGCAAGGGGGAGCTGGCTTATAACCCCATAAGCCCACCCCCAACAACACAGCTCTAGTGAGGTTCTAATTCCTGAATTGCCATCAGCTGAGGATCGATCTATCAGAACACATTCATTTGTTTGTGGGGGACACCTGGATCAAACCATGACAGTCAGATAGTAGTAATTCTATTTTTGATTTTTTGAAAACCTTTTTGTTGATAGCTTTCATAATGATAGACCATAAACCATTATGATTCCCTCCCCACCCCCCTCATATCTCCTCCCCTCTCAATTAGTCTCTGTTTTGTTTCGGTGTCATCATCTTTTCCTCCCATTATGTGTAGGAATTATCAGGCACTGTGAACATGAATATCAAGGCCTTTTTGTGTCTGGAAGTTTGCGTTGTAAGCAGTCCTACCCTTCCTTTGGCTTCTATTTTTCATTTTTGAGACACTTGCACTATCTCCTGTGAGGCCTGAACGAACCTTCATACATCTTTGCCTGCGGTTGCTGTCTTTTGGTTTTTGGTAATAGTCATTCTTAATGGGAGAAAACGAAATATCATTGTGATTTTAATTGACATTTTTCTGATCACTGATGATGCTGGGTATATGTTCATACACATAATGCTATTTTTTTTTGAGAACTATCTGTATAAAACCTTTGCTCATTCTGAAGACTCCATATGCTTCCATTGTAGGACACTGAGAAGTCAAACTAGAGCTGAGCTGGAAGCCTCCTTCCTGCTGACTAGCTGTCATGGTGCTGGAAGGAGTTATGCAGCCTCCTGGGGGCGAAAAGTCATCAATAGTCTTAACCGACAAGCTACACGATTGGTCAGCCAGGCAAGATGTGTCCACCAGTACAATAGTGGCCTGTCTGTCATGGGGGAAACCAGTTGCTTTCTGATTGGATTTGAGGCCCACTTCACAGTAGGGAATTCATGCCTGATAGTAAAAACTTCGTCAAAAGCCCATGTCTGGGGAGGTCACAAGCCCTAGGGAGGGCGTGACTACTGTGGTTGGGCAAAATGGATG
>PVHP010058002.1:0-11114 GCA_004024765.1 Zapus hudsonius
AGAGAGAGATCATCCCCTGTTTCTCTCCCTTCTCTCTCTTCTTTCTAATTCCAAATAAAGAAAATGTGTTTTAAGTGTTCCTTATGTTGATATTTCATTTTAGTTTCACGACAATTCCAGGAAAGTAAACATGGTACCTGTTATTTTCTCCATTGGTCTATTTATTTGTTTTTATGCTGACACCACGCTCTCGATTGATTCAGCTTTGTGTTTTACTTTGAGGTAAGTTAGTGTAGTGGCTTCTGTTTCACTCTTTATCCTCAGGTTGCCTTTGTCTATTTGTTCTTTGTTAGCATAGGGTGTATTCTATTTCTTAAAAGAATATTATAATAATTTGAGAGACTTACATTGAATCTATTGACCACTTTGGATACTAGGCATATTTTTACAATATTGACTAACTTCCCATTCATAAACACAGTGTGTCTTTCAAATTCATGGAGATCCCTTATATTGATTTCATTAATGTCACATAATCTTCATACTATGGATACTTCACCTCTTGAGACAATTTTATTCCTAAGTATTTTAGTTGACTGTTCAAGCTATTGCATCAAGACTGTTTTCTTGACTCTTACTTCAGATAATTTGTATATGCTATACTACAATGCTACTGATTTTTATACTGGTTTTTGTTGCTTTTGTTTATTCTGATATTTTGTTTCATGTGTGAGATTTTGTATATGTAAAGTTAAGTCATCTACAACTTCCTTGTCTATTAGAGGACCCTCTAATTATTTTTGCTAGCCTAATTGCTGAGATGAGAACTTCTAACATTATGGTGAATAAAAGTGCTATCATGTTTAAGATTTTCAGGCTTTTTCTGTTGAGTATAATTTTGGCTCTTGACATTTTAAAAATTACTTTCATTTTGTGGAGATATGTCCACTTCATGCCGAGTTTGTTGAGTAAGTGTATTATTTAATGATGCTGAGATCAGATGCCTTGTCTAAATCCATAGATGAACATAAATTTTTTACCCCTCATTCTGTTGGTTTTCGTATGTTGACCAATCTTTAAATCCTTGGTATGAATCCCAAATAACTTGATGCAGTAATGTGAATGGATGTTCCCCTCCCCTTTAGATTCTGGAGTTTTATTAAAGCTTGTAACTTGAAAGAGGTACCACTGGGGGCAGAATATAGGATCCTGCCCTAAGGTGTGAGTAGAGGGGGATTTGGAATTCCAGCCCAAGATATGAAAGAACAGTCTGAGCTCTGAAGAGTTCCCTACTGTTTGCTTGTGTGTGGTGAAGGTGATGGGTTTCTCTCTCTGCTTAGACCTGTGAAAGGGGACCAAGTACTTTCGCCATTATAGAACTTCCCCTGGATCTGTATGCTTCAAATAAATCCCTTCATTCTTCCATAAACTGTACCTGGTTTGGAGGTTCATCCCAGCAGTGTGAGCTGACTACAACGCTTGGTAGAATGAAAAACTTGATGTACACTGGTTCAGGCTTGCTAGTCTTTTGTTTTAGTCTTTTGTTGAGTTTTGTATCTATATTTGTTTCTATGCTTGCTAAGAATACTGACATGAAATTTTATTCTGTTATCTTTACCTAGTTTTGCTACTAGGCTAACATTGATCCCAATGATTGTGTTTTGAAAAATCCACTTCTTTTCTATATCTTTGGAATAGAATAAGAAAAATTGTAATTGTTTCTACTTTCATTGCTGTTATAAAACTTGGCATTGAAACCCTTTAGATCCTGAGCTATACTTTAATTGGTAACTTTATTACTGATTCATTCTATTTATCTGTCATTGGTGAGTTCATGTTGGTTATTTCCTTGTGATTTTGGAACCATAATGTATATATGTTTAGAACATGTATATTTGTTCTCAGGAATCAAAATGATGCCTAATATTTGAAGTTTGTTATTTTTCCTTTTCTTGATTTATAATTAATAATTATACACCCAGTATGAACAATTTTATGTTGGTACCTCCATTTTCCCACTCCCTATTCCCAAAACAATAAGGGCCTCCTCACTGGGATTGCTAGAACAGTCCTTGTGGTGGGTTGTGAAGTGCAAGAGTTGTTGCCAATTTGTGTGGGTGTGTTTTGTTGTTGTTGTTGTTGTTGTTGTTGCTATTGTTGTTGTTGCGGGGACCAATGTCTCTGGATATTCTCCCCTAACATGGCTCTTACAATGGCCACATCTTCAGCAAATTTCACTGAGTCATGGTGGGTGAGTTTTAGGTCTGCTTTATTGTACTGCTCTTAAGAGTCTCTGGATTTATACTTTGGATAATGTTGGGCATCCTCAGTGCCTATGTCTGTTATCCTTCCAAAGGTTATCTGGCTTGCTGTGCAGGGAGCTCTTTTATTCATCATGCAACTACCTTCAAGGTTTTGTTAGGGCTCTAGATGATGAGTTAGAGGTCATTTGTCTCTTGCATGGGGTCCCCCACCATCTCAGGTCCTGATAGTGAAATTAGGTTGTCCATAGTTCTATTTGCTTTCTGAAAAATGTAAACAGAATATCCAACCAAGAGTGAAATTAGTATTGATTAAATGGGACAAACTCTTAATTTCATGAGATTTTAGTGGGTGTGGCCTTTCTGTAGGCCTATGGTTAGTGGGGACTTCCCCTTGGAGATGAGGCTCTAGGTCTCCATAGGAAGTTGCATTGGATCCCAGTACCAGTTAAGGATTCCTTGCCACTGAGCAGATCTCTTAGCCAATTAGCCAGCCATTAATTACCCTACGCCCAGGTCGAGCACCACGTTTGCACAGATGGGCACTTCTTGTCTTACTGGTCTGTGCCATGTAGCAGTCTGTTCTGCATTCTCGGGCCATCAGTCAGTGTTGCATAAGGATGTCCTCTGCTTTCTCAGAATATCATTGGTCTGCTTCCCTTGGCAGCTCATGTAACACTTTCTGGCACTACACAGGATAAGCTTCTGGGAGCTGGTTTCATTTCTGGATTCAGCTGTGTCTCTGGGTGTTGTGTGACAGCAGTGTATAGAATCTTCAGCAATAGGTCTTAGCTTTTGCCTGAGGTGGGGGGGTATTTGAGACCTTTGACAAAAGCTTGCCTTGTTTAGGGGACCTTGTAGGTCACTTTGATCAACATCTCATTGTGGGGAGTAACTAATTACTGAAAGAGGGAGCCATAGGCCAGAGCCATTTGTCTTAGAGTTAGGCTTCCACTGACCCACTCTCAGGCCCTTGTTACCATAGGATATCCCCATCTACCTCACGAATTTACTGTATGAAGAAAGGATTCTATGATGTCAACTCACTGTGGGTTTATATTAGCATATATCTCCCGCATCCCATCCTCCCCTAATTCCCTCCATCCCTTTTGTCTGTCTCCTTAATGGCATGTCACATTTGCTTATAGTTCAAGCTTAACCTGGTTTGAAACTGCAGATGAGGGAGAATATGTGGCATTTGTCTGTCTGTTCTTGGGTGAGTTTGCTAAGTATGATATCTTCCAATTCTCTCCATGTTTCTTTAAATTTCATTTTATCATTTTTCCTTACTGATGAGTAGAATGCCATGGTGTATATGTACCACAGCTTTGATATCCTTTCATCCTGTGATGGGCATTTGTGTTGATTTTAATTCTTAGCTATTATGAATTGAGCCACTATAAACATTGTTGTGCAGATGTCTCTGCTGGAGCTAGGAGTCTTGAGGATAGATGTGTAGTAGAGGGACAGCTGGGTCAGCTGGTAGCTCTACTTACATCACTGATTTCTATAGTGGTGGTACAAATTTGCAATCCCACAAGCAGTGAATTAGGCTTCTTTTGCCCAGATCCTCACCAGCATCTATTGCAGGTAGAATTTTTAATGATTGCCATTCTGACTGAAGTAAGGTGGAATCTCATTATAGTTTTGATTTGCATTTCCCTGATGAGTAGAATTCCGTGGTGTATATGTACCACAGCTTTGATCTCCATTCGTCCTGTGATGGGCATTTGTGCTGATTCTAATCCTTAGCTATTATGAATTGATGTTAAACATTTTCTTAAATGAGATTGGCCATTTGTATTTCCTACCCTGTGAATTCCCTGTTGAGTTCAGTGTCTCATCATTTGAGAGAGCTGTCGATTTTTTTATTATTTAATTTTTTTATTTCTTTGTGAGTTCTAGATATTAGACCTCTGTCCATGTTAAGTTGGCAGATTGTCTCCCATTCTGGTGGTGGTCTATTGGCTTTGAGAATGGTATGTTTGTCTGTACAGAAGCTTTTTAGCTTGATAAGATCCCATTGATTGAGTTATTAATGCACTTTTGGGCTACTAGAGTTTTGTTTAGGAAGTTTTTCCCTACTCCTATCACATGGAGAGTTCTCCCTATGTTTTCTTCCAGGGTTTCAGAGTTTCAGGTCTTATGACTTTAATCCATTTACAGTAGAGTTTTGAGCATGGTGAGAAGAAAGAATCTAGTTTTTTTTTTTACAAGTATTTATCCAATTTGTACAGCACCATTTGTTGAAGATGCTATTTTTTTTTCACCAGTTAACATTGTTGGGACCTTTGTCGAATATTAAGTAACTAGTTGCTTGAGCTTAGAGAGGGGTCTTCAATTCTGTTCCATTGGTCTGATTGTATGTTTTCATGCCAATATCATGCTGTTTTTGTTACTATGGCTTTGTAGTATATCTTTAGATCAGGGATGGTGATGACTCCTGAGGAGCTTCTTTTACTAAGGATAGTTTTGGTTATCCGAAGACTTCTGGCATTCCAAATAAATTTGGAGATGGTTTTTTCTATGTCTGCAAAGAATGAAGCTGGTATTTTTTTTATTGGTATTGCACTGAATCTACATATAGCTTTTGGAAGTATTGCTATTTTCACAATATTAATTCTACCTAACCATGAGCATGGAAAATTGTTCCATCTTTTCGCATCATCATCAATTTCCTTCTTGAGCATATTTATATTTTCATTATACAAGTCATTCACATCCTTGTTTATTACCTACATTGTTAGGTCCAAAGATTTGGGAAGTTTCGATGCCTGTAGATGAGAAAAGAGGTTCTGATACCCACAAAGTGTCACTGAGACCTTTATGTCACTGCATACTTTGAGCAGCCCCTGTATGTTTTAGGCAACCCCCCCCCCAAGCCTGAAGCTGGCTGCTCTTCTCCTTCCCCACATCACCTTAGACAGAGTGTGACAATTGGGTCCATAAATTAAATATATGGGTTGCTCTTCAAAATAGGATCAGGCCACCAAAAGAAGGCAAGTGATAATAGCAGGCTTTGTAAACTACCTGCAGCAGGTAAAGGTGGTAGAAAGGAGAACTGTCAAGGGCCCAAGGTTGTGGGAGACTTTTTATTAGGTCCCTCCCCACTCTTCCCTGGCCCACCACTTCCTCAACATCTAGGGAGGAACTTCCAGGGATTGTAGCCAGTGTATCTGATTTCAAGTTATATTTCAGAGCCACAGCAGCAAAAAGCATGGAATTGGCAAAAACAAGAGATATCAATGAATGAAATATAATAGAGAAACCAGGAATAAATTTAGAGTTATAGCCACATCATTTTTTGGCAATGATCCCAAAAATGTACAGTGAAAAAAAAGGAGAGCCTCTTCCACAAATATTGCTGAGCAAGCTAGATAGCCATGAGTTGAAGAATAAAGCTAGTTAATCTTTTTGAGGCAGGGTCTCACTCTAGCTCAGGCTGACCTGGAGTTCACTATGTAGTTTCAAGGTGGCCTCAAACTCATAGCAATCCACCTACATGTGCCTACCAAGTGCTGGGATTAAAGTTGTGCTAATTACTTGGGGTTAGAGAGATGACTTAATTGTTAAAGAAGCTTGCAAACCTGACGGCCATGGGTTCAATGCCCCAGTATCTACCTAAATCCAGATTCACAAAGTGGTATATGTATCTGTATTTCATTTGCAGTGCAACGAGACCCTAGTGCACCCAATATCCTCTTTTCTCTCTTTCTTTCCTTCTTTCTTTATCTTCCTCTTTCTTTTTCTCTCTCCCACAAAATGAATAAAACTCTTTTAAAAGGAATAAAACTTGTCAAACGAATGGTAGGACTGCTTACAATGCAAACTTCCAGAAACAAAACAGCCTTGATATTCGTGATTTTGCAGGCACCTGATAATACCTACACATAATGAGAGGAAAAGATGATGACACTGAAACAAAACAGAGACTAATTGAGAGGGGGAAGAAACATGGGGGAGGGAATCATAATGCTTTATGGTCTATAATTATGGAAGCTATGAATAAAAAGTTTAAAAAGAACTCACCATATTAAAAAATCAATGCAAAATGAATGAAACCTCTTAACATCAGATCATAATGATGAACCTGTTTGGGGAAAACACTCAAGATGTCTGAATAGGCAAGGAGTTTGTGAAAAGAACTCCAATAACTCAGAAAATAATGCTAAGACTCTGTCAATGGAATTACATGAAAGTTAAACCCTTCTGCATATCCGAGAAAGTAATCAAGTGAGGAAGTAGTTTCCATAAAAGGCACACGTTTTCTAGCTATTCACCTGACAGACAATGAATACCAAGAATACATAAAGAACTAAAAAATCCCAAGGAACTATAGTGCTGTGGAATCCTGTCTTACAGACATGCCATGGCCATTGCATTTATGAGTTCACAGTGGCTGTACTGACCTGCACAAGTTGAACATTCTCCATCAACATTCTATTGTGATGATAGAGAGACCTCTGAGGCCCCACCCCTTCCTGAGGAGCTATGGACCCTTTGTGCTTACTGAGGGGAAGGAGGGACATTGTCTTCAACCACTGGTAAATTGCCTGTGTTCCAGTAAATAACTTCCCACCCATGTCAATGGAAGTAATTCTCATTAAACTCAGTGGGACACAACACACACACACACACACACACACACACACACACACACATACACACACACGACAGGAAAGTAGGAGGAAGGTGACTTGGGAAGGTATATAGGAATGGGAGGGAGACAATAGAAGGTAATGGGTGTCTCATATGATCAAAGTACATTATATATGCATTGATTTGTAAAAAAAAAAGAATCTACAAAAAAGAAATACTTTCCCAATCAATAAGGTTGACTTTGAATTTTCATTTTCTCTCCTTCATCCTGGCACCTTGGAAGGCCTTTGAAAAATTGGATATATCCTTATGGCTTTCTTTGATCAATGGATTGTGAGCAAAAGTAGTAATGACATTTCTGAGCAGAAGTGATAAGATCCAGGGATCCTATCAGGCACTAAGAGCCTTCCCTATTCCTGCCTTGGGGATTGTGAAAGAATGCTCTGTGTTAGCGCCTCCAACATCTGCATGCCTGAGTGGCTTTGAGCCTGAATTAGGCACAGAGAAGAAATGAGCTTTTCCTCTACCCCTGCTCTTCCTATTCTGAGGTTAAATATTCTCCTGATTTTTACTTATGCTTTAGGGGTTTTTCACATTTTAGCTTCTAATGTCTTTGGGATGACTTTTGGGCATGGTATGTTGAAAAACAAGATGATAACAAATTGAGTTTAAGGGTCTAAATGGTACCAGAAAGCAGCAATTCTAGAATCAGGCAACACCTCAGTCTATTAAATAGAATGGGCATCCTGATCTGCTGAGCAGAAGGTGTCAGTTTTATGGGCAGGAAAGAGCTGGTATGGGGAGGGGGGCCTAACACAGAAGCTTCTTATGAATTTTATATGACAGGTGCAATAAACTAGTTTTTCTTATGCCACACATTGATTCAACTTTTTCCCCATCATCTGTGAGGCAATTCTTGTTACATTACTAGTGCCTGTGTCTTACTTTCTTTTTACTATTTTTCCAACTATGTTTTGTATAATGTACTATATATTACACTGTTTGCTGTTACATTCTGATAAGCACGAGTAGACTTGTCTTCAAGAATAGAGAATGGGGAAATGAGTTGTGAGGAAGCCCTTTACATCCTGGTTAAACCCACCCTTTCTGAGGACCAAGTCTACACTTCCTTATTATATCCATTACTCAAAATGTGCAGAAGAGGTGACAGAAAGAATATAAGACCCAAAATATAGAGAAGAGTGTTTTGGAACTCTGTCTTCCAGACACAAAATGTCAGTTGCATTTATGATCTCACAGTGGCAGTCACTGGCTACAAAACACCGGTATAATATAAGGGCAAAAAAAACATCAAAATACAATAAAAAGTATTTGAAAAGAGAAAGGAATCCAGGGAAAGAAGGACAGGGATGAGGTTTCAAAGGAGTATGGTGGGAAAGGCTATGAGCAGGGCACATTTTGGATGTTTATAGAGGTTGTCAATGAAATGTTTTTAAATATGTATTTGTCCATTGGGGAGGAGTGCTTTGGAAACTGTTTTCTGAACATGTTGTGGCCATTGCATTCATGACATCACAATGACTGTCATTGTCTGCACAAGGCCTGCAAAGTATTGGACCCATCAACAATTCATCATAGATGATAGAGGAAGGCAAAAAATACATCAAAATAGAAGAGGCAGGCTGGATGTCATGGTACACCAGTGTGCACATCTTGCCTGGCTGGGTGACGTGGTAATTTGTAAGATCCACTGCTTGGTTATGTGGTTGGTAACCTTTATCCCCAGCACCTCACATAGCACTTACCAGCCCTATGAGAGCTAGCCAGTAGGATGCTGTCTTCCAACTCACTTCCAGCATGATATCTCAATGTCATGTGATCACAGGCTGTTTTGTCTTGAAAAATAGGGACTTACCAATTAGATCTATTGGCAAACAAGTGCTTCAGCAGTGGTCTGCATTGTTTTGGGGGCCCTCTGGGCTTCCCTGGCCATTAGTTCACTGTGGAAGTAACTCAGTCTGGCACTGGGATTGACTAGCAACAGCCTGGTGTAATAGTGGCTCAAGGCTATCAGGTAATCAATCAACTGCTCTCAGATGGGGTATAAGGTCTGCCAGGTGAGAGGGAATTCATACCTGGTACTGACAAACAAGTCAGAGACCTATGGCATGAAAGGTCATAGACATCACAGGGATGCTTCCACTGTCTTCTGGCTAAAGGGAGAATTTGTGTCCATCAAATTCTTATAATAACTATCTCCTTATCCCCTTTGATCTATGTTGCTTTTATTCTTGGCTACAGAATGTGCTTTTCACAGACAGAAGATAACCAGAGGGAAAAAATTAATTAATAAGATGAGAAAAACCATCTATATCCCATCTGCTAGAGCCAAGGAAACATTACAGAGGAAATGGTGAATTTAATTTGAATGCTACTCTATCTGCTAGTGTGAGAACCTCTATAGGGACATGTCAGTACATGTTGAGTAGATTCCAAACTATACCACAGAAAAACAGAGAGTGGTAAGAGGTCAGCACTAAAGATCACATGCCCTCCAAGGGTCAGGAAACACTTCAGAAACAATGTAAGAGCTGTGGTTTGGAAAGGTTTACTTAGAGGTACTGTCCCCTCACAGAGACAGACTGGTGCAGAAATAACCTCACAATGATTACTGATAACCCCATTTTTATACTTATACATGCACACAATGTATGTTGAACCCACTCACCACCAATTATCTTCTCTGTTACTCATGTGAACAATACTATTTTAATGGATAACATTAGGATGTAAGATATTAATACAAAACTACTTATATCTGTGATGGTTCATGAAGAATCCAAAGAATCTAAAGAGGTCACTAAAGCTAATTAGCTGGAAATGTCAGAGAACACAATGCTAATGTCATACACAGTGAAAAATAGAGAATACACATTAAATATTACCAGTGACTAACTACTCAGGGATGAATCTTTCAAAACACAACAATTTATGCTTTCTCGAGGGTAATACGTTTAGTGTCCCAGATTATACCTGAAACCAGATAACATTGTTTCATATGTTGTTCAGTTTTTTCCTATAAATTCAAACTTATGAGAAATTTTGATTTCTAAATTAGTCAAGGAAATATTAACAATGATAATAAAAACAATAAGAATTTACTGTAATAAAAACTATATAAAGTATCTATATTTCTTCCTTGCAAAAAATATCTTACTTCTACTATTAGGGATGGAGATGTCACGAAGCCTACATAAAGTGGACAAGGCAAAAGACATAGGCCATGTGATGCAGCGTTAACCAACTCTATAAATTCTGGCTCAAGAATCCTACAAATATGATGATATAAGTTTTAATGTCACAGCAGATATTATTGACTTGATTTTCAAGATGACTCAAAGGTGGATAGCAGATATACCATTGATATGCTAGACGCCATGATTATTCAAATCCACAGAGAAGGAACAAATATAGCACCAATTCTCATCACACTTCACAGAATGGCATATATTATTAAACTATGAATTATTGTTTGACATATTTCTCTTAATATTATTGGGCTGCAATTGAGCAGAGATAACTAAAACTATGTAAGCATAAATCATAGCTAAGCTAATTCTCTTCTATGGATAATATCCATGTTTTCAAAACAATAAAATATTTATTAAATCAAAGAAGGCATAAAAATGGATAGTATACCAATTTCCTAAATTGAAAGAAGATTCAAATTTGTTAAATCTTCATTAGAAATTGCTTGTGATACCCAACAAAATTTCAGTCACTCTTCCTACAAGAATTTTTATGTACAATTTAATCATGTGTAGAATTTGCTTGTTCCTAGAGAAGTCCTAGATAATTACTTTATCTTAATAAATTGCTGCAGAATCTGGGCTCCTCTGAGAGCAGGTTCCCTCGGGGTCAGAGAACAAAGGAAAGATATACAAGGAGAGGTGGTGCATAGACTGTGATCACAGAGGCTGTTACTTCACAGGTCTATAGTGAACAAAGGAAATGTGATCTGAGGCCAGGGTCTTACTGTCACTAACAGACATCCTGGTGAGTGGGGGAAAATGGTGACTGTCAAAGCAGAGATTAGGGCAGGGTGCTGTAGGATTACAACCGGACACCCTGAGAACAGAATATCCACTCGCATCAAGTCTAGGGAGACATGAGAAGTTTAACTGAGAAAGTGACATACACTGCAACTGAAGGGCTAATGAGAGTAAGTCCAGTAAGTGGGAGGAGAGAGAAGAAATTGCTACTCAGGAGGAACACCAGGAATGAAAGGCAGAAAACTAGACATCTTTTATGTGTCACACATTTCGGGATAGTGGGATACAGGAGTCATCGTTC
>PVHP010058540.1:0-10118 GCA_004024765.1 Zapus hudsonius
AAAAAATATGTGAAGATGAAATTCATCTAAAATTGTGCTTAACCATGCTCCCAAATCAACTTCCATACCCCTGAGATTGAAACAAGGGGGACCTAACAATTCATATATAAAGTCCAGAGAAATTTGTATAAAGTACACACTTTAATTAAAAATATGCCTAGCACTGCATCAGACTGGAGTTTTAAAATAAATTATATCTTCATTATCCATGATTAGATACACTGAATGAGTAAATAATGTGTTGGTGTCCCCAATTCCCTGATTTCCCTCTTCCCTATCCCCAATCAGCTGGGTATCCTCCTCTGTGGGCAAACTGGATCAGTCCATGGGGTAGGGGTTATGAACCTGGCTCCACCCCTTTTTGTTAATGGCAATAGCATTAATGATCTTTGATCATTGTAAACAAATCAAGGTCCACATACTAAAAAAAAAAAGGTATTGGCAAGCATCAAGAGATAGAAGAGGAGAGACAGACAGAGAGAATGGGTGTGCCATGGCCTCCAGCCACTGCAAAGGGACTCCAGATGCATATGCCACTTTGTGAATCTGACTTTTCGTAGATACTATAAAATTATACTCAAGCCCTTAGGTTTTGTGGGAAAGTGCCTTAATCACTGAGCAATCTCTCCAGATCCCAAAACCTCATCTTTTAGGAAACCACAGACCTGGACTTCAAACCTCTCTGGCTTTTTCAACATTGACAGTGTTTTAGTATGAGATGTGAATAAGGGAAGAGACAGGACAACAAAGCACTTAGTCTAATTTATTTGCTAAGTTTAATAAATTGGGAGGCAATCTTTAATTGCCTAAGGGATGCTCCTACTTTACTTGCTGGTCTTTAGTTAGTCCTAAATTGGATTATAATTAAAATTTAGATATGTCACCATTCATGTAAATTAATTAAAATTTAGATATGTCACCTTCCATGTAAATCACCAGAGATAAGTGCTGTTTCCAGACTGCCAGGCTTTTATTCATCAGACATTGGCAGTTAGGCAGATTTGACTGGTTATCATTCTGTCCATCCTTCCTTTGGATGTATGCTGACAGGTGCTGCTCACCATAACCACTTTATCCTGGGTCCCAGGAATTTGTGAATCAACCCAATTAGAAAGCTTTTTAATGTGTGAAATGGGTTTGACAGTTTTGATCAGAGAAACTGTAACCATTTCCATTTTCTTCACAGGATCAATATTGTTTGCTATATTCTGTTCTCCAGTGACAGTGCAGAGGGCAGTAAAGTGAAAATTCATGTTTTATCAAAAGCCCGAGAGAGTAAGTAAACCCAAAGTTCTATTTGGCTTGAAATTAAAACAATCAAACAAACAAAAATAAATCAACTATGAATGGATTCCTCACAAAAGATCCTGTGAGGCTTTTCAAAATCTTAAACATGTGATGTTTATTGCCTTGGTCAAAGTTTTTTCATAAAACCTTATCACATTGAGAATACAAATAAAAACAAATCCTTAGAAATAGCAATATATGAAACTTAAATTGTGTGGTGTTTATATGGTTTTAGGACCTCATCTTTTTTTTTTTAGTCTCTTTGGCTTTCTGGATAATCCTTAAGCAAAACAATGTGTCTGGCTGGAAGATCTTATATCTTTTTCTTATAGCATATACTCTCTGCTATAATATATACACATAAATCTTCCTGTATTGCAAACACCTCTATCGCTTGCATGGAGAGAAGCGTTTTTATTACCAAAACCAGACCCTAAAATCTCTAACCTAACATGAATATTAGCTTCAGTGCATCCCTTTCTAATTATAATCCAAATACTTTTCTAGTGACATTCCTGTTGGGTTTTAGGGAGAGAACCAGAGGATGCTGGGAAGATTGGGGCCAGGGAAGGGAATAAAGGAGGGAGCTTTCATTAGAGGGTCATTAGAGCCATAGTGAAAAGTCTGAAGGAAAGTTTCAGCCAGCGCCTGGACACACACAGCCAGGGTGAAGTTACCAAACTGAGTCAGGAGACACTATGGTATTTAGAAAGTTCCAGAGACATTTCAGAATCTAGGGCTTCTGGAAGTACAGTAGCCTACTCTGTTGGTTTTAATTAGTTGTTCCCCATAAACTCAGAGGTTGTCAATGCTTGGTCCCCAGCTGATGACATTCTGGGAAGTGGAGCCCTGAGTTGTGTTGCTGGGAGTGGGATTAGGGGTATTCTAGGTAGTTTCCCTAACTCTCCTGCTGCTGTTTTCCACCTGCTCAAGCAAGGACATAATGTTCATCCTCTGTTCTACTGTCTTTCCCCTGCTATCATGGAGGTTCCTCTTGAGACAGTAAGTCAAAGTAAACAACTTCTCTTCCATCAGCTGCTTTTGTTCTGGTGCTTTGTGCATTCAACAAGGAGGTAACTCACCACAAAACCTACTTAATTATGATTTATGTGACATATTGGAAGTGATACTGTCTAGTCTCTCTGCCTGGGGGAAGCAGAACTTCTTGCTCTGTCTGAAATCTTCTCCATAGGGCTTTGTTAATTTCAAAGACTTTTTTTTTTGATAGACAGCCTCCTAAATTTGGATTTCGTTTATACATTAGCATAAATTGATAGATTGAATATATCATATGCTACCGATATATTACTAATTTAAATTATTTGTGGAGAACACACAGCTAAGCAGAACCCTTTAATTAGTAACACCACAGCCAACACCATGGTATTTCACAAACCTATCTTTAAGAAACCACGCATGACAGGTACTATAATATGGTAATACAGTGTTAATATTTCCACATAGTATCTGTTTTAGTCAGCTTTCTGGTTGCTGCACCAAAAGAACCCAAACTAAAGTGACTTGTGGAGGAATGGGTTTATTTGGCTTATGGACTCTAAGGGGAGACTTCATGCTGGCAGGGAAAACGATGGCATGAGCATAGGGTGGACATCACCTCTGCCACAGCACTGCAAACAGCAGCAGGAAGGTGTGCCAAACACTGGCAAGGGGAAGTTGGCTTATACCCCAAGACCACCCCCAACAACACAGCTCCATTGAGGTTGTAAAACCCAAACTGTCATCAGCTAAGGATCAATTACCAGGAACCCATTCATTTGTTTGTGGGGGACACCTGGATCAAACCATGAGAGTATCCCTACAGGAAATACTAATAATGCCAAGAAAATTGTGTGTTTCTCACCTATGTGACTGAACCAAAACATACCTCCTAGGAAGTCAAACCATCAAATGGTCACAAAACTAGTCCATGAGTACCCAAGCATAATCGCTGTACACTATGATTTTCCCCAAAACAATGTATGTATGATTCAGACTCAGCAGTCTTCCTAATCTCCCAAACTGTCATATAATGGGATTGAAAATTTACTTCTGGGGGTGAGGAAGAGGGGGTTTAAGATTTAGGATATAAATCAAACTTAAAAATGTGAGAAAGCTGAAATTTACCACGTTTATACAGCCCCACCCCAAGGTACCACAAGTAGTAACAAGTGCTGGGGAGAAGAGAGAGATTCTGGTCAGCAGAGCCACCTGTAAGCAAGGCAGGAAGGTCCAGGGATGCAGCTGCAGGGAGATGTCACCCATTCTGGGGTGAACCTTTTTGGCAATGTAACTGCTTTGGAGTCACTTTTTCCCCTTTAAGTGTGAGATTGAGACCCCAATAAAGCATAACATGGTCTTAGCATAAGCACAGCCATTTTGAAATAAACCTTGCTGAATCCTTGAAGATAAGACAGAGAATAGTTTATAGTAGGTTAGTGTTGCCCTGGGAAAAATAGCAGGAAACCCAAGTGCAGGAATAATTGATATGCATATTTTAGGAAATTGCTTGATTTCTGAAAAGTTATTTTGACTCATGTATGTTGTTTGGAGACTTTGAAACTACATGATTAACACATACTCAGTTTTAAATTTTGCCCTTGTACCCATTTCTTTAGCTTACACAGCACTGTGTGAGGTCAAGATGTTGTGGTATCAACTCATCACATATAGACAAAATTTATTCTTTATATATTTGCTAAACAATTTTAAATGTCAACTAATCATGTAACTGCCTTGTTGGAAATTCCCTACCCCTGCTTAAATCCTTATAAAAACCTTGCTAATTCTGGGCTTAGGGCTCCTCTCTCTGATCTGCTGTGTCTCTCAAGAGAGTCCTGCAATAAAGACCCTGGTGTATTTGCATCACTTTGACTCCTGAGTGGTCTTTGGGAACACCAGAATCTGACATAACCTAAGCAACCTCAATGAACTCACTGTATCACTATGCTAGACTGCGTTGAAATCATTTCTTTGTTCTGTTGTTGGTGCCCTAAGTAGGGTGATTGCATATGTTTTTTCCTGTCTCTTCAGGAAAAGTCACACTAACCAAACATGGTCATTTTCAGGTGTCTTTCTAGTGGGTGTGCACACAGTGATATCTCACTGAAATTTTATTTTGCATCTGCTTGATGCCTAATTTTATTTGCATTGGAAAACTTTTCACACCTTTGCTTTCCATTTGTGCATTGGTGTGTCTGGATGAAATGACTGCTTTTGCCATTTTTCATAGTATACACTCTCATTAGAGGTTTTTTTTTTTCTTTTCTTGTAGTTCAGTTTTAGAGTTCATTATATCTTGTTGATACAAGTTATATGTCAAAATTGTATTTTCATGCATTTTTATCCAAATTATTTCATGTGTTCTCATCCTCTTCAGGCATGTCTTCCAAAGCTGCGATGAATTACAATAGTGTATCATTTATCCATGTCTAACCTCTCACTACCATATTTTCATATTTTTATATATGTTGTAATTCTTAAAATGAGGTGGAATGATTCCAGTAATTCTATCTTTCTTTATCAAGATTATTTTAAGTATTTTATGCCTGTCATATTATAAACACTTTTAGTATATGCTTACATATGATGACAGGAAGAAAAAAAAAACAAGAGTTGCTCAGATTCTTATAGTAAATTCCTTAAATATGTAGATTGGAGAATTAATATGTTTACTACAGTCTATCTTCTCATCTGTCAACACATAATTCTTACTTAGGTCATTTTTGATTTCTTTCACTACCATTTTAAAATTTCAAATCCATGACTACTTTCCTTATAGTGATGGTTAGGTTTTGTTGTCAACTTGAACTTTTCAGTAACTCTTGGGTGGGTCTCTCACAATGTTTACAGGAAGGAAGCCTCTCAGTAGGGGGGAGGATGTAAAGAAGCTCAAATAAGCTGGAAGTAAACATCCTTTCCTGTATGGGCCATGCAGGAAGGAAATTCCAGAGACTCAGGAAGATATTAAGTCTGTGGAAGGGTTGTAAAACCCCATCCTAAGCCTATATAAGAAAGAAATAGGGAAAATAGGGAAGAAATTCTCTCCTTGGCCCCTCCTGCTTGTTTGCTGTTCTGTGTGTGTTGTTGGTGATGAATTTCTCTCTGTGCTCAGACCTGTGAAATGGGGCCTGCCTCTTTCATTATTATGGAACTTCCCCTCAATTTGTGGGTTCAATAAATACTTTCCTCCCCAAAATTGTGCATGGTTTGAAGATTCATCACAGCAGTGTGTGGCTGACTACTACACTTATCATTCATGGTATTTGAAAATTATATGATTTAAGTTATTTTATTTTGAAGCAATAATTAATAGCACTCTATTTTTAAGTTAAAGCTTTTATGTTCATTTTTAGCAATAAGACATTATTTTAGCATTGATCTTTCACCTTGTTTCTATCCCTACACACTTTTTGTTCTGTGAATGCTTTTCCACAAACTCTTTTAACAATTAATTATCTTATCTGTGAAGAGATATTTTATTTCTCACCTGCCAATAAAAAAACTTCCCTATCTCCTCTCTCGCAGTCTTACACCATAGCTCAGGATGACCTTGAACTCACAATGTAGCCAAGGCTGAGTCTTCTATGTTAGATAGATCTTAAATTGTAATTTTTTTTTGTTTAACGTATTACTGGCTATAACTTCAACATTATGTTTAATAAAATTATAAAAGCAGCTTTTCCTTTCTCTTGATCATAGGAAAAACAAAACACATAGTCTTATTTAAGATGGGAGTTAGAGGTTTTGTTTGGATTTGTGTGTTACTTTGTTTAACTAAGGTTATTCTCATATTTTAACTTTCTGAGAGTTTTATTCTTAAGAATGTATATTGCATTTAGTCAAATAAGATTTATTACACAAGTTGTATGAGCCTACTTTTTTGTTTGTTTGTTTGTTTTTAACTTATTGACATGCTGGATTAAGATGATTGATTTCAGAAAACTGAACTAGCTTTGGAAAACTGAAATAAAAGTAACATGGTTATGCCAAGGTATCTTTCTGGGTTTTTTTTTGTCTTTTATTCTTTATTGTGATTTGGAAGATATTTTTATGTAGTACAATTCAAGTGTTCAGTTAAAAAATAATTCTCTCTAGATAATATATTTATGTCACGTTTATATATTATGCATAGTGTTATTGACACATTTTGATCATAGATACTCCTCACATTACCTTCTCATCTCCCTTACATGAACCCCTTCTTTTTCACAACCAATCCTTCTTCTCTTTTGATTTCTCTTTTTTCACTTCTTTTGTGTTAGTGTGACCCACTGAGTTTAATTAGTGTTGTTTGGATACCTTTGCTGTAAATCAGGCTAGCATAGCTGGGTGGATTTATTTCTTGTTCCTCTGTTCTATTATATTGTCTGTTGTGCTGATACCATGCTGTCTCTAGAAATTTCTGTGACTCTATTGTTTAATTTTATCTCAGAAATTGTGGTACCTTCTCCTGTATTCTTTCTATTTAGGATTGCTTTAGTTATACATGTTTTGTTTGTTTGTTTTTGCTTCCATATGAATTGTTTTAGATCATTTTTCCTAGATCTGAGAAGGTCCTTGGGACCCGATGGGAAGAGCATTGGGCCTGTAGGTTACTTTTGGTAATGTACAAATAATTCCCAAATTAATTCAGCTGATCCTATAGCGTGGAAGTTCTGTCCATATTATAATATCCTCTTAATTTCTTTTGAACACACCCTGACCTAACGATAGTAAAGTCTCTTACTATTACTGTGTCCACACATATGTGACTTTTAATGCCCTTTACTATTTTTTTTATGGAACTTGGGGATTTGATATGAGGTGTGTAAATATTTATAAATAATGTATCTTCTTCATGAATTGCTTCCTTTATTACTATATCATCATTGTCCCTCTTGGTCTTCTCTGGACAGCTTCTGTTTGAAGTCTATCTTATCAGATCTATAAATATCCATGCTCACTTGCTTTACTTCCATTTGCTGATTGCATTGCTTTCTATCTGTTGACACCCAGTTTTATGGCATCTTTGCTATTTAGGTATGGTTAATTATTTTCAAACCAGTCAGTTAGTCTGCAACTTTTCATTGGTGAGTTGAGGCCATTTGCATTTAAGTTATTAGAGAAAAAGTATTTTGATTATGTTACATTCTTATCTTTCTCTACTACTGATATTATTTTACCCTCAACCCTGTTATTGTTGAGAAATATCTGGCTTCTGTTGGACCTGATTGATTCTTTTGCTTCTGATCTTTATTGATCTATGCCTTACATGCATTGTTTATATTGTGATTGTGATTGCTTTTTTCTTCTTTCTCCCAGTATAATATGTCATGCATTGCTTTAATTTGTGTTTGTCTCAAGATTCTTTATTTCTCCATCAATTCTGAAAGATAACTTGACTGAATATAGTATTTTTTTGTTGGCAGCTATTTATTTTCAAAGCTTGAAATCCATCATTTCATGATTTTCTGGATTTTCAGGTTACTGAAGAAAGATCTAAAGTTATTCCTGTTACTCTTGATGTTGTATGTAGGTTGACTTTTTTCCCCAATTTTATCATATGTATGAAATTTTGTCTTGAAATCCATTCTTTAAAATAATCTGCAAAATATATATTTTGCTAATTTACCTTTTAATCTAAATATGCCATTCAATTTGAAGTGTAATCTTGCTAGAATTACACGGTTGGATTATGCCTCATTACCTTTCTGATAATCTCTCTTTATTTAAAATTTAGAATACTCTAATTTAAAGTCATATTGCCATCTTAGCTCAAAGTTAGTATTTTAATAATGTTTTACATTTATTTTACTTAAATTCATTTCTATCTTTATCTTACTGGTTTATTTCAATTTTTGTGCATGTTTACACATGTGTATTTATAAAATCTCCACACTATTTTGTTAGACATCACAATATTAGTAAATGACATAATATTGTACTTATATCAACATTTCACTATTTTAAATGGCTGCCTAAGTGATTCAATTTTATTTAAGCCATCTTCATTCCTCACATTTGAGTGTCATTTTCTAAAAGATTTAACATTAAAATTCATCTGACATAAATGATTTATTATAATTTATAAAGTTCATGAGAAAAACTGAAATCCATTGTACACTCCGGTACTTTGTCTCTGTTAGTTTTCTCTTCTAGAAATAAGAGATACTCCAAGGTGGGTTCTTTTACTATTTTTTATAAATTAATAACTTTTTAAAAATATTATTATGAATAATTATACAATTGTATGAGCAAATATTGTGAATATGTCTCCATTTCCCTCATCTCTATAATTGAATAACTTTTATGAAGCAATTTTTAATGATAGCTACTTTTAAGAGAAATATACTTTATCTAAAAGTATTTCCTTTCAATTTTTACCATTTTGCAGTTGTAGTACTTGTGTGTGAGAGCTCATTTTCTATGCACTTGAAACATTGCATGATGATCTCATTAACCTCTATGGGTTGAGGGAAGAAATTGCCTATCAGGTAGCTCAGTACTTTTTCTATTGCTATCACATCATCCAATGTAAAAATGCATTGACATTTCTTTTCAAGTTGTCATTCTCTTATTTCTTCCAATAAAGGAGAAGGAAATTGTTTACTGGAAGATGAAGAGGTATCCTAGGGCCACATGATTCTTGGAGAAGGAAGAATATGGTATACAGCTCCAAGCCAGTTCCCCTACATGACTGAAAATGCATTATATACCTTAGGTGGACTATTTTATCTTTTTTTTTTCCTTTTTATTTGAGAACTTTAATATATGCACACACAGACATAAATTTGTTTGAGTTCTTGTCTGTTTATCATTTTTGTTCTCTCTCACTTATGCTTCATCAAGAACCTCCTCTCTCAAGCTATTCCTTCCTCTGTCCTGTTGTCTCAATCTTTTTATATTTTCCTTCCTCCATGTTGCAACGCTGATGGACTCAGAACGGCACTTATATTGTGTGGGTATTGGTAACCATACTTGGGGTTATGAATGTACCAGTCAGTTCATACAGGGAAATTAGTGCCCCACGATATTCCTTGGTCTCCTGCAGCTCTTACATGTTTTTCTTCTTGCTTCCACAATGTTCCTTCAGCCTTGAAGAATGTGGTAGATGTGTCTTTTAGTGTTAAGATCCTTCAACCTTTGATTTTCTACCTTGATGAGTTTTGAGACTCCTTATTATGTGCTTCCAAAATTTTCCCAGAGCCTGAAATTGAATTCTGGGGATGACTTAGCCAGTGCTAAGCCCTGGGCTTACTTGAAGAACATTCTTATACATTGTACAGCTGGCTGTATTTTGTTGTCTCTGCCTAGACATTACTTACCTCTGTCTGAAAAGGGAGTCTAAGATGTAAAAGAACCTCTCCTGTCTGCTTAGGTTTGGACAAGTTTTCCAAACTCCAAACTCTCTCTGTCTCTGTCTCTCTCTCTGTCTCTCTCTGTCTCTCTTTGTCTCTCTCTGTCTCTCTCTCTCTCTCTCTCTCTCTCTCTCTCTCTCTCATAGCTGAAGTAAGATTAAGTTGACTATTAGGACTTTCCTAGAAGGAAAATCATCTCTTTCTGGTAGTCAGGAAGCAGGTAGAGAAAAAGGAAGAGCTAGGGTAAATATACCTTCCTTCCCAAGGCATACTTCCAGTGAACTAGAGCCCCCAAATAGAGCCCACCTCCCAAGATGTCTACATCTTCAACATCTAAGGACCAAAGCTTGAACACATCTTGAGTCTATGGGGTATTTCATATTTATTCCATAATGACTTCAGATTTGTCTTACTCAATGTTTAAAAGTTTATAGATGTATATATATATATATATATATATATATATATATATATATATATATCACTATATATAGT